>JAJOOR010007003.1:0-67868 GCA_036250505.1 Solanum acaule | reverse complement strand
TCAAGGCATGGCTCCCACAAGAACCCCCCCCCCCCCCCCCAAGGGTCCCTGATGAGAGCCAAGGGGCTGCTCTAAAAGCTGTTAAAAACAACATCTTTTACGAGCTATTGACCACTAGGCATGGACTAAATCACCCCCCGTAGATGGGAGTCGTGAGTCCAGCCTTAGCCTCCTCAAAAAGGCCCCAAACTCCCATGTCCCAGTCCAAATCCACGAGCATGCAGTATGGTCCTTGGACCGAATCACGCCCCGTGGAAGGGTCTCGTGAGTTAAGATTTAGTCTCATCACCAACACCATGAGTCACCCCTCTCTGACCCAAACCATGAGTGACCAATACGGTCCGTGGTTCAGACCACGCCCCGTGGTCGGGGACTCGTGGATGGGGCTTGGGTGGATTGCCTTAAGTCGGCCATGTGGGGGTAGTTTGGTAAAATCACCAATTAATTAAATAAGGGTAAAAACTGTTATTATTAGGCATATTAAGTATATTAAAGTATTTTTAAGTATTAAACAGGTCTTTTAACTCAAATAACTCACAAACTCAAAATCAAACCCACTTCCCTCTCAAAATATTCTCTTTCTAAACTCCATTGAAGAACAAAGAAAAAGCTCAAGATTAGGGTTCAAGCTCCAAGCTCTTCACTCCAATTTCGTGGGAAAACATAAATTAAGGTATGAAGATTTTGATTCATGGAACACTTTTCTCCATGAAGCCTTTCAATTCTTGATTTCAAAATTGGTACATTGTTCAAAAACTAGGGTTTCTATTCCAACCATGGGTTCTTCCTAAAAATGATTTTATTATGTTAATTGCATTATATTATGGATGATTTGATGTTTAATGGTGATTTTCATTGTAAAATTCCCCTTGAACCCATGAACAACCCCATGACCCCAATTTCAAGTATTGTGATGGGTGTATTGATGCAAGATGATTACTATGAATTGTTTCTATGTGAATTTAGTTATTGAATCATTTTTTTTTCATGCCTATTGTAGTATCTTTATGAGTAACTGTGAGACATGATTCATGACCTTGAAAGGGATAAATTGCTAGGGTTTGTACATGTTGATGGAAGTTGTGTATAACCTATTGGTTCACTAAGAATATAAATCTCCTTTGACTAATGCAGAAAGTATGGTATTGTTGAAAGCTTGTTCTTCCCTTACCCTTGTACTTGATGATGCATGAATAGTCTAGGAGGATTATGATGTATTGTGTTGATTGAAAGTCTATTTCTCATGAAAACACTATAAATGTAATGTGAAAGTCCTACTCACACACTAATGTTGATTCTAAGGTTGAAAGTACATTCTCACATTTAATGAATCTATGAGCTATTTTGATGGATTGTATTGAACGAGGGATAGAGCATTCCTTCACACATGTAAATGCAATTCAAGACTTAATTATGTATAATTTGGGAAATAATGCTTAGCACCGAGTGGATATGGACAATGAGGTAAAGGCCCTCCCGCCAATGCCATAGTGAGGGTCATCTAAAGTGAACTCATAAGATGGAAGCCCCTCCGCCAATACAATAGGGCGGGTTTCTAGAAGCAATCTCCCTATCCCATAACTATGTGCCAACATAGGACTTAGCTAGTGGATCCACCTAGACGGTAATACATTTAGTCCTACCTTAGGCAAGTAGGACACCTTCTTTCGATTTAGGGTTACACGACACCGGATTCCATGTAGCTCACATGGTCTATGTCGGTTATGGCTATTCTTCCCTAAATGAAAGATAATGAATGATACTTGAACTATACTATGACCTCTTGGTGAGTTTACTTAGTAGGAGTGGGGGTATGGGACTTCACTCCCACATTGCACAAGTGGACTTAGTAGGATCTTGTAGGATAGTTCCTTTATATTATGATGAGATTCAAATGCATACATGTGTCTTGAATGGTTAGTTGATATGAATGACTCTCCTTGTATTCAAAGTAATGTTCATGACTATATCCTTATTGATGACTAATAATTGTAATGAGGTCTAAAGATAATATGCATGACTAAGGTAGCTTCAAAGGGGTTCTTAGTAGGGTTGGTATTATGGGATGCCAACCATACATTGCACAAGTGTTCCTTAGAGGTTGCTACGGTGTTGATATAACCATGTAATAAGTATAAGTGTGATTATGGCTTGTGTTGTACATTGTAAATGCATGTCGGTTTCTAAACTTGACAAAGACATACTTTTCAAATAAAAATGTCCTTTTTATCATATTTAAGGATTTTATGCATGTTTCCATTTTTAGTATATATTATGTGCTAACCCTTTCTTTCTTGTACATCTTAATGAGTGTAGGTTCCAGCTAGGTGACTTTCACTCTCCCTTTGAAGAAGACTTGGATTGCTTATCTCCAAGTTGTGATGAGTCTTCAAGTTCGAGGATGGGATTTCCTATTTCTTAGTACATTTTGTATCTCGTATATTGAGACTTTTGTTGATGTAAAGGACTAAGTCCCAAAACTTGTATTCATATGTATTAGATGGTAAATGAGACAAAGTCTAGATTTCCTATTACTTTCTTTTATGCAAAATGAAGTTGAACTTCGATTGTAAAAGTTTTAAATTTCCGCATTATTTTCTATGTCTTATGTAATGATGATGCTAGAGGCTTGTATGAGACCCCTTTGGGGTCAAGTACGCCATGTTACGTCTAGGGGGTACTCCCTAGTCGTGAATAACTTAGTATCAGAGCATAAGGTTTTGGGAATAATATTTAGGTTGATGTTTCATGCACGACGTCTAGTAGAGTCTTGTTCATGAGTGTGAAGCGCGCCACACTTATGAATGACAGGCTATAAGATGTTTAGGAACTTTCACTTCTTTCATTACTCTTTAGTCGTGCTTAGAGTTCTAATTCTATGAAGTCTTTTCCTCTAACCCTTCTCTTGTGATTATAGGAAATGAATACAAGAAGGGCGAACTAAGAAGAAGGTATAAAAGATGGTGAATGAGGGAGTTCCTCCCCAAGGTCCTCAAGATCCTTAAGGCCCTCAAGCTCCTCAAGATCCTCAAGGCCCTCAAGCTCCTCAAGATCCTAATAATGAAGGGTCATGATTAATGTTGAGATAAGGGCGGCCTTTCAAACTTTGACCCAACTCATGACGGTTCAAACTCAAGCCGTCACCACTCAAGCTCAAGCCCTAACGACTCAAGCCAACCGAGAAGTTAGGCCCTGGGTAGAGCCCAATGTGACTACCATGGCCTCACGATTGAGAGATTTTACTAGGATGAACCCTCCTATCTTCTTGGGCACCAAATTGAATGAAGACCTGCAAGAGTTCTTGGAAGAGGTCTATAAGATAGTAGAGGCTATGAGGGTCATCTCTATTGAGAAAGTTGAGTTGGCTGGGTATCAATTGAAAGATGTGGCCCAAGTGTGGTACACGTAATGGAAGGACAATAGACCTATAAGGGCGGGCCCCATAAGTTGGGAAGTATTCAAGAAGGCCTTTCTTGAGAGGTTTTTCCCCAGTGAGAAGAGGGAAGCCAAAGTTGAGGAATTCATCAACCTTCGCCAAGGAGGTATGAGTGTCTAAGAATACTCCTTGAAATTCACTAAGTTATCCAAATATGCCCCCTCTTTGGTTTCTAATCCAAGGGATGAGATGAGTCGCTTTATCACCGGTGTGTCCGATGACAACATGGATATCTCAAGGTTGATGGTTCATCCTTAACAAGTTGAGGAATCAAGGCTTAGTAAGAAGACTAGAGAGGTAAAGAGGACAAGGTCCGATGATGGTAATACTTCTAAGAATAAGTTTGAAGGTCAAAGTAGACCAAGGTTCAAGAAGAGGTTTTCCAACCAAGGCTCCTCCAATGCTCCAAGAACCAACAAAGATAGGGTGTCTAACCCTAAGCCTAAAGGAGGTAATAGGGGTGGATCTTCCATGGAGAGACCTACATGTGCCAAGTGTGGTAAGAAATATGAGGGAAAATGTCTTGCCGGAATGAGTGTGTGCTATGGATGTGGCAAAAGTGGACATCAATTGAAATATTGTCCAACTCGTGCGACCAAGGTAAAAGAGGGTAACCAAACTACACCAAGTGGTTCTAATGTTGATGCTCCCAAGAAGAATCGCTTCTATGCTCTCCAATCTAGAAGTGATCAAGATGGGTCCCCGGACATTGTCACCGATATGTTACAAGTATTTTTGATTGCTGTTTATACATTATTAGACCCCAGTGACACTTTATTTTTTGTTACTCCTTTTGTGGATATGAAATTTGAAGTGTCTCCCGAAGAGTTAAAAGAACCTTTTTCTGTGTCTACCTCGGTAGGTGATTCGGTTATAGCTAAAAGAGTGTATAGGAGATGTCCTATCTCTTTGTCTCATAGAGTCACCTTGGTTGATTTGATAGAATTAGATATGTTGGACTTTGATGTCATCTTGGGAATGGATTGGTTGCATGCTTGTTTTTCTTCCATTGATCGTAGAACTTGAGTAGTAAAGTTTCAATTTCCAATGAGCCCATTTTGGAATGGAAGGGGGGAAATTCAATCCCTAGAGGTCAATTCATTTCATGTCTAAAGACTTGTAAAATGATTTCTAAGGGTTGTATCTTTCATATTGTGAGAGTTAAGGACATTGAGTCTGAGACTCCTCCTTTAGATTCGGTCCCCGTAGTAAGGGAATTTTCGGAAGTATTTCCCGATGACTTGCCTAGAATTCCTCTTGAACGGGAAATATATTTCAATCTTTTGTCGGATACTCAACCCATATCAATTACCCCTTACCAGATGGATCCGGCCGAGTTAAAAGAATTAAAGGCACAACTCAAAGATTTGCTATTCAAGGGTTTCATTCAACCAAGCATATCTCCATGGGGTGCTCCGATATTGTTTGTGAAAAAGAAAGATGGGTCCCTTAGGATGTGTATCGATTACCGCCAATTGAACAAGGTCACTATAAAGAATAAGTACCCTCTCCCTAGAATTGATGATTTGTTTGACCAACTCCAAAGGGCGAGTTACTTTTCGAAGATTGACTTAAGGTCAGGCTACCACCAACTTAGGGTGAGAGAGGTTGACATTCCTAAGACAGCCTTCCGAACAATATATGGTCACTATGAATTCCTAGTTATGTCTTTTGGTCTAACAAATGCCCCGGTAGCGTTCATGGATCTAATGAATAGGGCATTTAGGCAATATCTTGATTCGTTTGTGATTGTCTTTATTGACGTTATTTTGATCTATTCGAGGAGTGAGGGTGATCATATGAAGCATTTGAGGATAGTATTGCAAGTCCTTAAAGACCACCAATTATATGCTAAGTTTACCAAGTGTGAGTTTTGGCTAAGGTCGGTTGTTTTCCTTGGTCATATTGTGTCGGGCATGGGTATAGAGGTTGATCCTAATAAGATGGATGCGGTTAAGAGTTGGCCTAGACCTTTATCTCCTACCGATATTAGAAGCTTTTTGGGTTTGGCCTGTTACTATAGGAGGTTTGTTGAGGGTTTCTCCTCTATTGCTTCTCCATAAACGGCCTTAACTCAAAATAAAGTAAAGTTTGTGTGGTCGGAAGCTTGTGAGAAAAACTTCCAAGAATTGAAAGACAGACTTACATCCGCTTCGGTGTTGACCTTACCGAAGGGTACCGATGGGTTCGTAGTATATTGTGACGCTTCTTGAGTGGGTTTGGGATGTGTTCTCATGCAACGGGGTAAAGTGATTGCCTATGCTTCAAAGCAACTCAAGGTACATGAAAAGAATTACCCAACTCATGATCTCGAACTAGTGGCGGTGGTGTTTACTTTGAAAGTATGAAGACACTACTTCTATAGGGTACATGTAGATGTGTTTATCGACCACAAGAGTCTTCAATATGTGTTTAGCCAAAAATATTTGAATCTCTGACAACGAATGTGGTTGGAACTTTTGAAGGATTATGACATGGGTTTCTTATACCACCCTGGAAAAGCTAATGTGGTTGCAGATGCCTTAAGTAGATTTTTCATGGGTAGTTTTGCTCATATAGAAGATGAGAAGAAGGAATTGGTTCGTGATGTGCATAGGTTAGCCCGGTCCAACTAGTGGATTCCACCTAGGGTGGAGTTGTGGTTCATCATAGTTCCGAATCATCCTTTGTAGTTGATGTGAAGTCTAAGAAACATCTTGATCCTATTTGATGGAATTGAAAGAGTCGGTTCTCAATAAGTCCATTGAGGTTTTCTCCCAACGGGGAGATAGGGTGCTTAGGTACTAAAGAAGGTTGTGTGTGCCGGATGTTGATGGTTTGAGGGAGAAATTTCTAGAAGAGGCTCATGGTTCGCGATATTTTATTTATTCGGAAGCCACCAAGATGTACCGTGACCTACGGGAAGTCTATTGGTGGAATGGAATGAAGTAGGATATAGCGGGTTTTGTTTCCAAGTGCCCGAATTGTCAACAAATCAAGGCCGAACACATGAAACCGGGAGGTTTGCTCCAAGATATAAATATTCCCACTTGGAAGTGGGAGGAGGTGAATGTGGATTTTGTTGTGGGGTTACCTCGTACTTGAAGGCAACATGATTCTATTTGGGTCATTGTTGATAGGATGACGAAATCAGCCCACTTCATTCCCGTCAAGGTTACTTTTTCGGCGGAAGATTATGCTAAGTTGTACATCAAGGAGGTAGTGAAGTTTCATGGGATTCCTTTGTCCATCATATCGGATAGAGGTACTCAATTCACTTCACATTTTTGGAAGGCGTTTCAACAAGGACTTGGTACCAATGTTAAACTTAGTACCGCCTTCCACGCTCAAACGAATGGTCAAGCGGAATGGACCATTCAAACCTTAGAGGAAATGTTGAGGGCGAGTGTGATTGATTTCAAGGGTAATTGGGATGATCATCTTCCGTTGATAGAATTTGCCTACAACAATAGTTACCACTCTAGCATTGCCATGGCTCCGTTTGAAGCATTATATGTAATTAGGTGTAGATCTCTGGTTGGATGGTTTGAGGTAGGTGAGTTTGCTCTAATTGGTCCCGAACTAGTCTGTGATGCCGTTGAAAAAGTTTGACTTATTAGAGAAAGGTTGAGGACGGCCCAAAGTCGGCAAAAGTCCTATGCCGACAATAGAAGAAAGGATCTTGAATTTGAGGTTGGTGATTGGGTCTACTTGAAAATCTCGCCTATGAAAAGTGTGATGAGGTTTGGCAAGAAGGGGAAACTTAGTCCCCGGTATGTGGGCCCATACCAAATCTTGAAGCGTATTGGGAAAGTTGCTTATGAGGTGGACTTGCCAAATGAGTTGGCTCTAGTTCACCTGGTGTTTCATGTTTCCATGCTCAAAAAGTGTATTGGTGATCCGGTTTCCATCCGTCCTTTAGAGGGTTTAGGAGTTGATGAAAACCTTTCTTATGAAGAAGTCCCGATTGAGATTTTGGATCGGCAAGTGAAAAAGTTGGGAAATAAGGAAGTAGCTTCCGTTAAGGTTCTATGGAAGAATCACATAGTTGAGGGTGCTACATGGGAGGCCCAGGCCGATATGAAGTCCCATTATCCTCATCTTTTTCCTTCTACTCCTAATCAAGCATGAGGTAACTAGTTCCTCTTAAGTTTAGTGTTTGGGAGTCATGTGTGTTGTATGATTTTCCATGATTTCCTTATGTTGTGCATGTTCTTGTGAGAATTCATGTTTAGTATATATTGAGTTTTAATGATTTACATATTCCTCATGTTGATTTACATTTTGTATGATGATTGCATTTTTGACTCCCTAGGATGAAATGATGGACATACTTAATAATGTGTTGTTGAGATGAGATGTTGGGTCTATATTATTATGTCGAGCTTACTTGAGTTGGAGAAGTTAGTTCCTCCCATGCTTATGTGAATTGATGGGTCGCACGCATATTGAGTTAGTAGAAGTAGTTCCTACTTTCTTGCATTGCTTTGGCCATGTTGTTAAAGGAGTTGAGGTTTCCTTCTTTTGAAAAGTACAAGTTGTGAATGGTGCATTTGTTAGTTTTGCACATTTTTGATGTTTCTTGCATTATGGGCTATTAGTCTATAGTATCTAACTTTGTTTGATGTCTTGGTCATCATTTGGGGACGAATGTTCCCAAGGGGGAGATAATGTAACACCCCGTATATCTAATGGCCTAAGTTAAATGTGTAGTCTAGTAACCTAATAAAGTTAAAACGTAAGGTGAGAATCTTAAAATAACTTCCCTAACTTAGTACTAAGGTCCTAGTGCCTAAATGTCAAGGCATGGCTCCCTCAAGGACCCCTCTCCCCCAAGGGTCCTTGATGAGAGCCAAGGGGTTGCTCTAAAAGCTGTTAAAAACATCATCTTTCACGAGCTATGGACCACGAGGCGTGGACTGAATCATGCCCCGTAGATGGGAGTCGTGAGTCCAGCCTTAGCCTCCTCAAAAAGGCCCCAAAACTCCCATGTCCCAGTCCCAATCCATGAGCGTGTAGTACGGTCTATGGACCGACTCACTCCCCGTAGAAGGGTCTCGTGAGTTGAGACTTAGTCTCCTTACCAACACCTCGAGCCAGCCCTCTCTGACCCAAACCACAAGTGACCAGTATGGTCCGTGGTTCAAACCACGGCCCGTGGTCGGGGATTCGAGGATGGGGCTTGGGTGGATTGCCTTAATTCGACCATGTGGGGGTAGTTTGGTAAAATCACTAATTAATTAAATAAGGGTAAAAACGGTTATTATTAGGCATATTAAGTATATTAAAGTATTTTTAAGTATTAAACAAGTCTTTTAACTCTCATAACTCACAAACTCAAAATCAAACCCACTTCCCTCTTAAAATATTCTCTCTCTAAACTCCATTGAAGAACAAAGAAGAAGTTCAAGATTAGGGTTCAAGCTCCAAGCTTTTCACTCCAATTTCGTGGGAAAACATCAATTAAGGTATCGGGACTTTGATTCATGGAACACTTTTCTCCATGAAGCCCTTCAACTCTTGATTTCAAAATTGGTATATTGCTCAAAAACTAGGGTTTCTATTCCATCCATAGGTTCTTCCTAAAAATGATTTTATTATGTTAATTGCATTATATTATGGATGATTTGATGTTTAATGGCAATTTTCATTGTAAAATTACCCTTGCACCCATGAACAACCCTATGACCCCAATTTCAAGTATTGTGATGGGTGTATTGATGCAACATGATTACTATGAATTGTTTCTATTTGAATTTAGTTATTGAATCTTGTTTTGTTCATGCCTATTGTAGTATCTTTAGGAGTAATTGTGAGACATCATTCATGACCATGAAAGGGGTAAATTGCTAGGGTTTGTACATGTTGATGGAAGTTGTGTATAACCTATTGATTCACTTAGAAAGTAAATCTCCTATGACTAATGCGTAAAGTATGGTATTGTTGAAAGCTTTTTTTTCCCTTACCGTTGTACTTGATGATGCATGAATAGTCAAGGAGGATGATGATGTATTGTGTTGATTAAAAGTCTATTTCTCATGAAAACATTATAAATGTAATGTGAAAGTCCTACTCACACACGAATGTTGATTCTAAGGTTGAAAGTACATTCTCACCTTTAATGAATCTATGAGCTATTTTGATGGATTGTATTGAACGAGGGATAAAGCATTCCCTCACACATGTAAATGCAATTCAAGACTTAATTATGTATAATTTGGGAAATAATGCTTAGCACTGAGTGGATATGGAAAATGAGGTAAAGGCCCTCCCGCCAATGCAATAGTGAGGGTCATCCAAAGTGAACTCATGAGATAGAAGCCCCTCTGCCAATGCAATAGGGCGGTTTTCTAGAAGCAATCTCCTCATCCCATAACTATGTGACAACATAGGACTTAGCTAGTGGATCCACCTAGACGGTAATACATTTAGTCCTACCTTAGGCAAGTAGGACACCTTCTTTCGATTTAGGGTTACATGACACCGGATTCCATGTAGCTCACATGGTCTATGTCGGTTATGGCTATTCTTCCCTAAATGAAAGATAATGAATGAGACTTGAACTATACTATGACTTCTTGGTGAGTTTACTTAGTAGGAGTGGGGGTATGGGACTTCACTCCCACATTGCACAAGTGGACTTAGTAGGATCTTGTAGGATAGTTCCTTTATATTATGATGAAATTCAATGAATACATGTGTCTTGAATAATTAGTTGATATGAATGATATTCCTTGTATTCATGACTATTTCCTTATTGATGACTAATGATTGTAATGAGGTCTAAAGATAATATGCATGACAAAGGTAGCTTCAAGGTGGTGCTTAGTAGGGTTGGTATTATGGGATGCCAACCATACATTGCACAAGTGTTCCTTAGAGGTTTCTAAGGTGTTGATATTACCATGTAATGAGTATAAGTGTGATCATGGCATATGTTGTCCATTGTAAATGCATGTTGGTTTCTAAACTTGACAAATGCATACTTTTCAAATAAAAATGTCCTTTTTATCATATTTAAGGATTTTATGCATGTTTCCATACTTAGTATATATTATGTGCTAACCCCTTCTTTCTTCTACATCTTAATGAGTGTAGGTTCCGGCTAGGTGACTTTCACTCTCCCTTTGAAGAAGACTTGGATTACTTATCTCCAAGTTGTGGTGAGTCCTCAAATTCGAGGACGGGATTTCCCATTTCTTAGTTCATTTTGTATCTCGTATATTGAGGCTTTTGTTGATGTAAAGGGCTGAGTCCCAAAACTTGTATTCCTGTGTTTTAGATGGTAAATGAGACAAAGTCTAGATTTCCTATTACTTTCTTTTATGAAAAGTGAAGTTGAACTTCGATTGTAAAAGTTTTAAATTTCTGCATTATTTTCTGTCTTATGTAATGATGATGCTAGAGGCTTGTATAAGACCCCTTCGGGATCAAGAATCCCATGTTACGTCTAGGGGGTACTCCCCGATCGTGACACTCAAGAAGTGTATTAGAGATCCGGTGTCCATTATTCCCCTAGAAGTGTTGGGACTTTATTAAAGTCATTCTTATGAAGAGGTTCCGGTAGAAATCCTAGACTGGCAAGTCAAAAGATTGAGAAACAAGGAAATAGCTTCCGTTAAGGTTTTATGGAGAAATCATTTAGTTGAGGGTGCTACTTGGGAGGTCGTGGCAGATATGAAGTCCTGATACCCTCATCTCTTTCCTTCTACTCCTATTCAAGCTTGAGGTAGGTAATTCCTCTAGAATTTCCATGTTTTGGAGGTCATGTGTGAATTATATGGTTTCCATGGTTTCTTTATGTTATGCATGTTCTTGATAAAATTAATGTTTAGTTGGAGAAAACGAGTTTTCATGATTCATATTCCTCATGTTGTTGTGCATTTAGTATGAGTTGCCTATTGGACTTCATGAGATGAATTGATGAACATGCTTTAGTATGCTTTTGAGAGTAATGGAATATTGGCTCTATTATGTTGTGTTGAGCATGATTTTAGTTGGAGAAAGTAGTTCCTCCTATGAACATGAGAAAGGTTGAGTTTCATGCATATTGGGTTGTTAGATATAGTTCCTACTTCCTTGTGTTGCATTGGTTTATGTTGATATGGAGTTGATGTTTCCTCCTTTGAATTATGCATTGTTTTGATGTTGCATGCATGATGGGTTGCTAGTCTTGAGTCTTTAATTCCATAAGGCGTATAGATCATCATTCGAGGATGAATGTTTCAAGGGAGAGATACTGTAACATTTCGGAAAATTTTAGACTAAACTAGAGCTAAACGTGAGAGTTAACGTCAAGAGAGAAGGGCAAGGGCCAAGGGAATTGGGTGAGGGCCATGGCAAGGGGACCAAGGCTGCTCAAAACTTGGCCAAAGCACTGCCCCCACCTCTACGAAGGTCTTCACAACCCGTAGTGGCCACCACGCCTCGTGGTGCCACTCGTGGAGGGCTAGGCAGTAGCTCCCCAAAGGATGCCAAGAAGTTCTCCTCTTCACGAGCCACTTCACGGATCGTGGTGTGGACCACGAATCGTGGGAAGGATCGTGGAAGGGAGTTAGTGGTGTGTGAGTTGAAGACAAGTAGTTGAGCCACTGCCTCAAGGTCCAAGAGAGGGACCACGGCTCGTGGAGCCCTTTGTTGAGTTGCCTTGGGCGTGTGAGCTTAATGCACAAGCTGCCTAGCTACTGCCTCAAGACCACGGATGGGACCACGGCTCGTGGATCCCTGGCAGCCCACTTAAAGTGAGGGGCATTTAAGGTACTTCACGTTTAAGTCCAATGGAAGTGGAGTCGTTTTGGGTATGTTTAAGGGCATTATATAAGTTATTTTTAAGTCAAACTCACCCAAGTTAAGTCATAATTTCCAAACACCCAAATATTTCCAAAAGTTCATCTCCTCCCCCAAAATTTCTTTCTCTAGAACTCAAGGAAGAAGAAGAGTAGAATTGAAGCTAGGGCTTGATGAATCGAGGCTTTTCACTAAATTTATTTGAAGAATCATAACTAAGGTATGGTAGTCCTTGATCAATGGATAGTTTTCATCCATGGAACCCTTCCAAACTCAATTTCTAAACTAGTGATTTTTCCCAATAGTTAGGGTTTGAATTCAATCTTATGGGTTCTTTCAAAAACGTTTTTAATGGATTATGGTGGATTATGATTGAATTGATGATTTATTGATGTTTTATTGTTGATTTATGATGAATTCCCCCAAGAACCCATGAAACCCCATATTCCCCAATTTATGCCTTTGTGATGTGAGTGAATTGTTGAAGGAAGAATACTATGAGATTATGCTTGTAGTGATTTAGTAAATTCAATCATGTTATTATCCATATCTAATGTAGTAAATCTTGATATGTTGGATGGAATGTGATCCTTGACCCAAGAGGGGTGAACCATGAGAATTATACATGATTCTGGACTCATTGTATATGCTTTATGAACATGATAATAATTTAAATGTGTGTTGATTGAAAGGTCATTCTCATAAACACATAATGAACATGATGTGAAAGGTTTTCTCACAATATAATGATTCTAAGGTTCAAAGGTCATTCTCACCTATTGAATCTATGAACTATCTTATGAATTATGTTGGATTGAGTGTCAATGCATTCTTCCATAACTATGAACTTAAGTCAAGACTTAATATGTAATCCATGAGAATTATTCTTAGCACCGAGTGGATATTGAATATGAGATGGAAGCTCCTCCATCAGAAAGGGCGGTTTTTTAGAAGCAATCTCATGATATGAAAGCCCCTTCATTAGAAAGGGCAGCTTTCTGATAGCAATCTCCTTGTCCCATAAACTATGTTCCCGCATAGGTCTTTAGCTAGTGGATCCACCTAAAAACTAATACATGTTAGTTCTACCTTAGGCAAGTAGGATACCTCTTTTCGGTGTGGGGCATGACACCAGATTCCATGCTAAGCTCAATGGTCTATCTCAGTTAAGACTTATTCCCACTATGCCAAGAATATGAAAAAGAACATGAATTATGATGATGGTTACTCAATAAACTCTACTTAGCTTGGGTAGGATTATGGGATCTTATTCATGCATTACATAAGTAGGCTTTGATGGTACAAATGATATGGTCCTCTTATGATGTGAGAATTTATGTAATGAACATGCTTATGAATTATGCTCTTCCCTTATCCTTTACATGATGTTTTAACTTACAAATTTCATGCATTCAACTAAAATGTCCCTTTTTGCATGTTTTAAGGATTTTATGCATGACTATCATATTTAGTGCAAATTTTTATACTAACCCATATTTCTTCTACATTTTCAATAGGTGTAGGGTCCGGTTCTTAAGGAGGTGATCATTTCGTTCAAGCTTGGATTTGACTATTCTCCTTGCTTGTGGTAAGTCCTCATGATTCGAGGACAAGATACTTCATTTTGAGTTTCTTTAGTAGTTTCTATTTTCGGATATGTTGTTAGGGCTGTGATCCTATTTTGATTCTTGAATTGTAATAGATGGCTTATTGAGACTAGTCTAGACTTCCTCTTTTATAAAGTTTTCATTTGGACTTAAATGCGTTTTTACTCTCATTGTTCTAAGACTTTATGTTATGAAATACTAAGGCTTGTATGAGACCCCTTCGGGGTCACGTACGCCATGTTACGTCTAGGGGGTACCCTAGGGTCGTGACACTTAAGGAGTTGAACCGAATTGAAGATGGTGGATCAAGGACTTGAACCGAGATTTGGAGTAACCGAGGACTTGAACCAAGGATAAGGATTATCGTTGACTTGAACCACTTATAAATATGAGCAAGGACTTGAACCGAAGTGAGAGTAGCTATGGACTTGAAACAAGCCGTAAGGAGTTGTGGACTTGAATGACGACTGCAAATGGCGATGGACTTGAACCACGACTGAAGAAAGCTAGGACTTGAACCAAGGCAATAATACCAAGGGGAGGACTTCAACCATGCCTGATAGAGTGAGTTGGGGGACTTGAATAACAGACTTAGGGGAATCAACTAGAAATAGGATCAATGGCAAATTGAACATCACATGGTGTACCCCTAATTCGAGTGCCATCAATAAATCATTCCAGCCCGAACTATATCCAACCAGAATTGACGAGTAGCTTCCACACCAAGAATCAGAGACACCAGAACCAATATAAATAGGGGATTTATGGATATATGGTTCCAAGAGCAGTGTTACTGCCTAGCTAAGGCTGAAACTATCAAGCTTAGGTCTGCTACATCCGTCTACATAGAGCTAAGCCGTCTGAGGCAACGTTAGGGAGATTACAAGGCCTAACGACTCCAAAAGGATGCAGGTCTATGACAACCACTAGCGTAAGCCTAGACTAAGTCCAAACATGCTCGAACAATATTCACAAATCAAAAATAAGGCTCACCATAAGGTCAGGATGATCAACAAATTTAATAGACATGATTCAACCGCCCGGAATACCCAAAAGTAGCCTAAGGCATAGAGTCTAGGAATTATCATAATTAACCACCAATTCAACCCCAACTTAATACAAATCAACATAGAATTACTTAATCATGCTCAGTCTAAGGAAAGGGAAGTTGTTGCCTACCTGTAGGTCGACCGCACGTGCTCTGAATCACAATGCCGGAGTTTTTCCCTTCCGTACAACCTTAAAATGCTGCCACACTATCAAAAATAGAATCATAACGTCAATACGGTCATTTTGACACCAAAATTGCATTTTTCGAAGACGAACCCAAAATTCGGTCTAAAATAGGATAGTGGGACCCATATCGGGAATCCAAAAATCGACTTTGTGAAAAGGTTCATTTTATCTCCCTCGAATATATTTCCCAAATGGAACACAAATCGAGGCTCGAAATAGACAGAATTAGCCTATGCATTTAAAACACCATAAAAGCTTAAAAATTAGAGAGGACAACAACTAAAACTCAAAATCTACCTCAAACAGAGGTCACCCGACAGTCCTCGAGCACTCAAATGCGTAGCTAGGCCAATTTCGAGGAACCCAACCGTTGAATCACCCAAAACAAAGCTAAAATGAGAGAGAAAATGTGTTTAGAAAATGAGGGATGAGTGTTGATTTTCGTCTTTCAAAAATGACAGATCTGGTCGCTAAAAAAGAAATCTTCTAGTCGCTAAAAGTTTGCACCAGATATAAGATTTTTTTCTATTTTTTTCAAAGTCTCTGAACGGACCCTCGAGATTCATTTGGGACCCGATAAAAATAAACCAGGTATGCTGCCCAATTGAATTTGACATTCTGGACTCAATGAAATTATCATATTTCCGTAAAAAGATTGCTATGAAAGAAATACCCCCTCGGGACCCAGTAGATAAAACTCAACTTTACGCCTAAACATCTAAAAATAAAAAAGAAGATCTCAAGACCCACATAAAAGGTCCTACTAGACCTAATTCAACATTACAGAGCTAATGGCCTGACGTAATTCTCAAACGACAACTAATTCTCCAAAAATTGACTAAAGTCAACTCTAGGCCTTTAAGCTTTCCAACATCTCGTCTAAGTGCTCAAACTTTTACCGAAAACCTTAGGACCCAAGATAAAAGTCCTTCTAGATCAAACTTGACGTTCCAGAGCTAACCGCGCTGATAGAATTTAAATTCGAGTATCTGTACCAAGAATGTTGACCAAGGTCACTAAAACTCCTAATAGCACAAACTTACACCAAAAGCCTCAGGATTCAAGCCGACCATGCCACTAACCTAAAATGAACATTCTAGAGCTGATGGAACCGTCTAAATTCCATTCTGAGGTTGTTTCCTGATGTTTTGACTAAAGTCAACTATTCAAGTTTCAAAAGCTCCAAAATAAGGGAACGAGCATAAAACCCAAATGAACGACCAGGAAACCAAATATCAGTGCCAGCAAGTCATAATTAACTTGGGGTCACTATAGGAATGCTCTAAATGACAAAAAGAAGGCATTACGACAAAAATGACCTGGAGGGTTATTACAATATCCTCTACTAAAAAGGTCTTTCATCCGTGAAAGTAAGAGTCAAGAAGTACATGAAGGCTCAAATAAGCTGAGAAACTGCTCCCGCATCTCCTGCTTGGTTTCCCAAGTAGCCTCCTCGATTGGACGGTGCCTTCAACGGACCTTAATAACAGGAATGGCTCTAGATCGCAACTGCGTCACATCTCTAACTAAGATGACAACTAGATTCTCAATATAGGTTAGACAATCATCCAACTCAACCGTATCATACAGGAGCACATGGGACTCATTTGGGACATACCGGCGTAGCATTGAAACATGAAAAACTGGATGAATAGCGGAGAATACTGGAGGCAAGGCTAACTCATAGGTAATGATATACAGTGAGATTACGATATTTTTTATATAATTCACCTAAGAATTGTGTGTGTCTAGGGCCATTTTGTAGTAGAAATAATGTTTTTTGTGTTATGTATGCATGAAATAAGCTTGGATGCCGTTGTGTGAGATGACAACTAAAAATATGCAGAAGGAGCCACCCACAGAGTGTCCTACAGGCCGTACGTCCTCTGATGGTCCGTCGATAGGTAGGCGTAGACAGGAGCATCAGGGAATTCTGACCAAGTGTGGAACTACGAAGCGATCCACGGACCGCAGGTCGACCCACGGGCAGTCCTGCATATCTGTCAAATGTGTTCAGAGAGTTGAAGTTCCAGTACCTGATGAAAATCCGTCTTGCACGTCTGTCGTTGCTGATCTGAGAGTGAAGGTTCTAGCCTCTGCTGAAAAAGTTCTAAGTGTTGACCAACGGAGGGGTCCTACAGACCGTAGGTCGATCCATGGTTCATAGATTGAGTCGTTGATCAAAACCGCGGCCCATAAGTTTATTTTCTTATTTTGTTTCATTTTTGTTTAGGACATGTTTTTTATATATATAGGTTATGTAAACCTCATTTTTGGGGGTTAGACATTATTGTTTACTTTTAGTTCTTGATATTTTCTTTGGGAATTAACTTGCGAACTTTGGTAATTTGATTTCCAGATTTTGGTTTATAAGATTTTCGCTTTGAAATTCAATTGGAGATTTCGGGTTTCTTCTACTCTAAACGTAAGTTCATGAATTCTTATTATCAAAACATGAATTGTTTTATTTCAAGCATGAGTAACTAAATCCACAACTAGAGTTTTGGGAACCATGAACAATTAACAACGTATGAATAATAATAATTAAGTAATTCTTGAATAGTGTTTATGCATGTATTGGTAATTCTTTCGCTTATAAGTATTTTTAATGAGTTCATGCATTAGAACATGCCCTGTTGCTACTTGACGGACCAAGGAGGTAGTTAATCAGAAAAGAATTATCAACAGAGATTTAGTGGGATACTATCTAATAGTCTAATGTCAATTGGTGCGAGGGTGAAAACTTATCTAATAGTCTAATGTCAATTGGTGCAAGGGTGAAAACTAAGCCATACATTGATGTGATGTCTAATATGAGGTAAAGGTAAGGGTTAGTAAAGTATACACACGTAGTCGGACCAAGGTGCAGGGTGAAATTCCCTATTTGGTGGACCAATCACTTTGGGATACCTATCTTACCAACTTTGCATGTAAAACACTAAGAAATGATTACTATTATTATGATTACCGTGTTAAGAGCTTATGGGGAACACATACACCCTAGTTTCTCTCTCATATTAATAACTCGAAGTTTGAATCTTGCTTACATGTTACTTAAACAACAATAAGTTTGAAGCTGACTTTAATGAGCAACACTTCCTCGTTACAAATCCCACCATTTAATTACTTGTTTCGGAAATAGTTTGACTAAACAAATATAGTAGTGAGTTAAGTTTAAGTCTGAACCATATTCCTCGTGGGGTCGACACCAACCTACAAGTTCGGTTCTTTATTTGATGATGACCGCTTATACTTCTTTAGGGAAGTGTAATTTGAGCGTATCAAATTTTGACGCCGCTGTCGGGGAATAAGTTGGATTAAGTTTACTACATTATTGAACTTTAGTAAATTATATCCTGATTTTACTTTTTATTTTTGTTTTTGCTTTCTACAAGTTTCTACTCTAGTGTATGCCGAGTACATGGAGTCGAGGTGAACCTTTGACCCCGAATTGAGCAAGACTTTGAGAAGAATGGCAAATCAAGGGGGAAAATAATCCAGTCATAGAGGAGCATGATGATGTAGTGAATAATGAGAATACTCAGGTCTTCCTGGGGGTAATCTACTCGAAGATGCATTGAGGGTACAAAATCTGCTAGAGCCTAGGCTGCGTGATAATTACAGGGTCGACTTCAATACAATTGAATCAGAAGGACCTATTATTCTCCCTCCTCTACCTCTAGGGCATTCTTTTGTGGTGACTAGCAGTATAGTGCAGATGCTTATAACAAGGGGGTTGTTTTTTGGTCTAGCTTCTAAAGATCCTCATCGGCACATGGTTAAGTTGAAGAGTGTCTGTAAGAGTTGCGTGGGGCGATCAGAGTTTGATATGAACGTCATAGGTTTGAGATCTTCCCTCTATCTTTGTCTGGTGATGCTATGGTGTGGTTTTCTAAGCTTTCGTATAACTCAATTCATACATAGGACCAATTGCACAAGGTGTTCATGGCAAAGTATTTCCCATTGTACAAGTAGTTGAATCATAAGGACAAACTGAACAACTTTGTAGCACTACCTAGAGAGTATGTGAGCAGTTCATGGGGATAGGTTCAATGCATTCATAAGAAGTGTTCTGAATCACAACATAGATGATGAGTCACTGAAGGATTACTTTTATAGAGGTCAGGATGACAATGGTAAGGTTGTGCTTGGCAATATCGTTGGAGGTTCATATGGTGAGTGTGCTTTTGAGGAGATCACTGAGAAACTAGAGAAGATTTCACGGAATAATAAGGCATGGAGCACTAGAAAATCAGACACTGGTAGAAGCAGATTTGCAGTTCAAGCCACACCTAGTCGATCCAATGATAATTTCATGAAGATATGGCTCAAATGCGGACATAATTGGGTTTGGTACTAAAGCATGTGACCGGAGGTGTAGAAAAGGTAAATGCGGTAAACTATCTGACTAGAACTCTACCACCACTAGTTGAGGAATGCTACTATGAGGAGGATGCTTATTTGGTGAATGATCAGACGGGTAGTTAGCGAGCCTATGCCCAAGGTTCCAATTCGTATAATTGGCACCAAGGTCAAGGAAACCAATGTCAGAACTATGGTACTTACAATCAAGAGGGTAATTATGTCCGGGATGAGAACTACAATCACGACAACAACTACAATCGGAACAATTATGGCAACAAAAATGAGAGAGTTGAGCCTTATGTTCCACCTGCAAATCGGGAATCTAGCAATAGGGAAGTTGGGGGTAGTATGTCACACATTAAGGATATGAAGCAGAAGATAATGAAGAGGTTTGATATGACTGATGAGAATGTGAAAGAGATGCGAAGCGACTTGTCTGGAGTTGATAAAAAATTTGATGCCCATGTAGTGTCGATCAAGCAACTTGAGCAGCAGATGAATCAATTGTCCACTACAGTAAACCCGCGTCAGCCTTCCACACTCCCTAGCAACACGATACAAAATCCGAAGAATGATGGGCATTGTATGGCAGTCACTACTCGAGGAGGTAAACAAACCATTGATCCCCTTATGCCATCTGAGGTTGAAATTGTGGTTGAAAGAGATGATGATGAGATTGAGGTTACTGGAGGGTCTAAGAATGCTACATAGAAAGAAGCGGAGGTTACCCAAAAAGTTGTTCCCATGCCTAAACCTCCACTCCATTCCCACAGAGATTAGTGAAGAAGACTAAAGAAGGAAAATACCATAGGTTCATTACTATATTGAAACAACTTTCCATCAATGTTCCGTTGATAGATGCTTTGGAGAAAATGCCTGGGTATGCAAAGTTTATGAAGGATTTGGTGACCAAAAAGAGGGCCGTTAGCTTTGAGAATGATGAGAGGTTGCAACATTGCAGTGCTATTTCTACTAGGTCACTTATGTAGAAAAAAGAGGATCCTGGTGCTTTCACTATTCCTTGTACCATTTGGTTGTTGCATTTTGTG
The DNA here is from genome assembly GCA_036250505.1 of Solanum acaule. Taxonomy (NCBI): domain Eukaryota; kingdom Viridiplantae; phylum Streptophyta; class Magnoliopsida; order Solanales; family Solanaceae; genus Solanum; species Solanum acaule. Next base: position 47,409 of record JAJOOR010007003.1, on the reverse strand, counting down.
AAGGCGTTGTGTGATTTGGGTGCTAGCACTAATCTGATACCATTTTCTATCTACAAGAAGTAGGGTTTAGGGGCTCCAAAACTGACTTCGATTCACCTACTCAAGGCCGATAGAACTATGAAGAAGTCCATTGGTGTTCTCCAAGATGTCCTCTTGAAATTGGAGTTGTTTCTTTTTTTGGTGGATTTTGTTATACTTGATTGTGAGGTTGATTTTGAGGTTCCATCATCTTAGGGAGACCATTCCTTGCTACTGAGCACGTCTTAGTCGATATGGAGAGAGGCCAGATAAAGTTCTGATTGAATAATGAAGAGGTAACTTTCAACATCATTGGTCTATGAAGCAGAAAAGCGATCTCAAGTCAGTATCAGTGGTGAATCATATTGTGGAACGAGGTTCTGATGTGTTTATTGAATAGAGGTTTGGTGTTGATGCACTGGCAGCGGTAATGATGAATTTTGAGGGTGATGGTATTGAAGACTATGATGAATTATTTGTCGCACTTGATATGTTCGAATTTTGTTCCAAACCAAAGAAATTGGAGTTAGATATGAAGAATAGCGACTCTCCACCCACAAAACCGTCTATGGAAGAAGCTCCAAATTGGAGCTTAAGGCTCTACCTTCACATTTGAGGTATGTATTATGAGGGAAGAGATGACACTTTACCAATGATCATTGCAGCCGATTTGAGTGAGGTACAAGTTGAGGCATTGGTTTCTGTGTTGAAGAGGTTCAAGAGGGCTATTGGATGGACTATTGTAGACATTATTGGGATTCATCCTGGCATTTGTTCTCATAAAATCCAACTCATGCTGGACATCAAGCCTAGTATTGAGCACCAAAGGAGATTAAATCCACCCATGCTAGCGGTAGTGAAAAAGGAAATCATCAAGTGGTTGGATGTTGGAGTCATATACCCCATCGCAGATAGTAATTGGGTCTGTCATGTTGAGTGTGTTCCTAAGAAAGGTGGGATTACTGTGGTTCCTAATGCGAAAAATGAGCTTGTTCCGATGTGGCTAGTGACTGGATGGAGAGTATGCATGGACTACCGCTAATTAAATGCTTGGACAGAAAAGGACCACTTCCCTATGACATTCATGGATTAGATGCTGGATTGCCTTGCTGGTAAGGGTTGGTATTGCTTTCTTGATAGGTATTCAGGCTACAATCAGATCTTCATAGCTCTAGAAGACCAAGATAAAACCACCTCCACTTACCCTTATGGGACTTTCACCTTCAAACAAATGCTATTTTGGATTGTGTAATGCTCCAGTGACCTTCCAGCATTGCATGATGTCGGTATTTTCAGATATGGTGGAGGACACTATTGAGGTATTTATGGATGATTTCTCTGTGGTAGGTGACTTATTTGATGATTGTCTGATGCATTTGGTCGTGGTACCGAAACAGTGTGAAGAGTGCAATCTTGTGCTCAATTGGGAAAAGTGCCACTTAATGGTGAAAGAGGGGATCGTTTTGGGTCATCGGATTTCTGAGAAGGGTATTGAGGTTGATAGAGCTAAATTTGAGGTAATAGAAAAGCTTCCACCACCTATCTCTGTTAAAGGTGTTAGAAGTTTTCTTGGGCATGCATGCTTTTATAGGAGGTTTATCAAGGATTTCTCCAAAATTGCACACCTATTGTGCAAATTGCTCGAAAAGGAGTGTATGTTTGATTTTGATGATGCTAGTCTGAGAGCATTTGGAGGGTTGAAAGCAAAGCTAGGTTCTGCACCTATAGTTATTTCACTCAATTGGGGGCAACCGTTGGAAGTGATATGTGATGCGAGTGGAGTGGCGCTTGGTGTGGTATTGGGATAGAGGCGAGAGAAGATTCTTCATCCTATTTATTATGCCATCAAAGCTCTGAATGTGGCTCAAAAGAACTATGCGGTTACTGAACATGAACTTCTTGCTGTGGTTTTCGCATTTGAGAAATTTTGATCCTACTTGCTTGGTACTAAGGTCATATTGCATAATGACCATTCTGTATTAAGGTATCTGATGGATTAAAAGGATGCAAAACCGAGGTTGATTAGATGGGTATTATTGCTGGAAGAGTTTGACTTTGAGGTAAAAGATAGAAAGGGGACAGAGAATCAGGTTGCCGATCATTTGTCTAGATTGGAAGAGGAAGCCATGCTCAAGCTTGGATATGGGGCTGAAATTAATGATGCATTCCCAGATGAACAGGTATTGGCCACTTCTTTTGATCTTATTCCTAGGTTCACAGAATTTGCTAAATACTTGGCAAGTGATCTGGTTCCATCAGATTTGTCATTTCACCAAAGGTAAAAGTTTATGCATAATGTGAAGAAGTTCTTTTGGGATGAGCCTTACTTGTTTCGTATTTGTGCTGATGAGATTATTCGTCGTTGTGTGCCTGAGGTTGAGATGATGAGTTTACTAGAGGCGTGTCATTCATCGCCTGTTGGTGGGCATCATAGTGGTATTCGGACTGCGCATAAACTCTTGCAGTGTGGGTATTATTTGCCTACCATCCACCAAGATGCTCATGATTTCGCCAAGTCTTGTGATCGTTCAAAAAGGAGGAATTTCAAAATGGCAAGAGCTACCTATGAATCCGATATTGGTGATTGAGTTGTTTGATGTTTGGAGCCTTGACTTCATGGGTCCATTTGTGAGTTCACATGGGATGAAGTTTATTCTTGTTGCGGTTGACTATGTATCAAAATGGGTGGAAGAAATTGCACTTTCAAACATTGAGGGTAAGAGTGTCACCGCATTCCTGAAAAATAGTATCTTCTCCAGATTTGGTACACCTAGGGCGATTATCAGCGATGAAGGTTCCCACTTTTGTAATAAGTTGTTCAAGCCGTTGCTAGAGAAATATAGAGTCCGTCACAATGTTGCCACTCCTTACCATCCGCAGTCTAGTGAGCAAGTTAAAGTGTCAAATAGAGAGATAAAGCAAATCCTTGCAAAGACTGTGAACGCCAACATAACGGATTGGTCAAGAAGGCTTGATGATGCTCTAGGGGCCTATCACAATGCCTTCAAGACTCCCATAGGTATGTCCCCCTACCAACTTGTATATGGGAAGTCATGCCATTTGCTGTTAGATCTAGAGCATATGGCCATGTGGGCGCTAAAGAAGTTGAATTTGGCTTGGGGTGCCATGTCGAGTCAAAGAGTGAATGAAATGAACGAGATTGATGAGTTTCACCTAAAACCATATGAAAGTTCAGCCTTGTACAAGGAGAAGATGAAGAAGTATCATGATCAAAAGATTGAAAAGCGTAAATTTGTTGTGGTAGATTTGGTGCTTCTATTCAACTCAAGGCTACGATTGTTTCCTGGCAAGCTCAAGTACAAGTGGACCGGGCCATTCCGAGTTGCTCAAGTATTTCCACATGGAGCGATTGAGCTCGAGAACAAGGAGGGAACAAGGTTCAAAGTGAACGGGTAGAGAATCAAGGTCTACATGGGGAAATCAGAAAGTGTGCAAGAAGTGATCAAGGCCTACTATCTTGATGAAGTCTGAGTAATCAAGGGGTCTGCTTCGTGCCGCAACGTTAAATCAAGAACTGCTTGGGAGGCAGCCCAAAATGTATAATCTATCCAACTATAGGTTTTTCTTTCCATTTTACGAGTTTTCTTCTTTTATTTTGATTTTTGTAGCTCTTTAGATAGGTGTTTTATTTTGGTATTAGTGTTGGCTAGATATAGAATAGGGTCTACGTCTAAAAAGTGTCCAGAAAATGTAAAAATAAAGTCCTAATGGTTGCTACGTGTGCAGGGACAAAAGGTAAAATCTATAGAAAAATAGTTGTACAGTGGTCTACGGACCCCATAGACGGTCTGTTGGTTCATCCACGGACCGTGAATGGCATCTGTAGATCCCAGGTAAGTGTTCTAAAATTTCTAAGTGTCAGAGTGATCTACGGACCAGGTCTACGGTCCGTAGGTCGACCCACAGACCGTCAACGGGGTCTCGTGGGTCCAAAAACTAGGGTTTGCCCGACCTGACCCAGACACCTTATAAAATAAAACCTTTCATTTTAAATTCATTCCCCACGTTCAAAACTCTCTCCCAACCATTTCTAAACTATTTCTCTCCCACATTCACTCCCATTTAATCATAATATCCCACAGATATAGGTCCTATTCACTTCCCCAAATCCCAAATCATCCTTTTCTCTCCCAAATCACTCATCTTCATTCCCCAACGATTCCACAGTCCGAGTTCGGTGTCAAAGGTCTAGCAAAGGACTAAGAAGTCTATTGCATCATCACAGTCACCCACTTCGATTACTTGAAAGGTAAACGACTTCACCATGACTTTGAATTCACTGTTCATTGTTTGTATCATGAAGTCACGATGTTTGAACTTGATCTTGGGTTGTTAATTTTGTGTTTGAATGTTAAATTGTATGCTAGAAACACCCTTGGTATGATGGTATGTGAGCGTGTAGTTCATTGAAACCAAATAATTTAAGTTAATAGGCCTAATTGGAAGTTTCGACTTAGGTTTCTTAGGTTTCGGTGTGATAATCTATGAAATTGGAACCCTAAGGATGATTAACTACCAAATTACTTGTTGAAATGTTTGTGTAGGCCTAAGTTGTTTGTACTTGTTGAAGAAAAGGCATGAACAAAATTGAACCCTCTGAAACCTGGCACAAAACTTACCTACGAGACCCCGTCTACGGACCGTAGGTCGGGTCTGTGGGCCAGAAGCACACCAAGTTTTTTGCTTAGTGTCGAACTACGGTGTGGACTATGGTCTGACATTCCATCGACAGACCGTTCTGCACATCCGTGGTTCCCACATCAGAGACCCAATTTTTGGTACTCTGAACTACAGAAGGACCCCATGGACCGTCGTTCCATCGACGAACCGTAGGTGCCCACCGTGGGTCGGCAGTTCAGCTACTGCCCATAATTTTTTTTAATTTTTTGTGTTGGTTTGTTTCTTGTTCTAAAATTCTTCCGTGTATTTTATTGTCTTGTTTTTGTACTAACTAAGCTTCCACAGGTACCATGGCTCCTAAGAAAGCCCCCACTTATGCCACGAAGGGCAAGTCAAAGTCCGTAGCACCTTCCATGTGGCTGATCGAAAAGGATACAAATGGGGAGTACGTTCCAGCTCCCACCAGGACATCTCCAACTACTCCACGCACTACACGAAACAGAGCCCGGCAGGTGAGCTCCGACGTGATCACTGGCCCGTAGTTTGAAGAGGGGGCCACACCGATCGGCTCACAGGCTGACTCTGAGTCCCCATCCGGCTCCGGCTCCAGCCTGAGCGACAGCACCGCCTCCTCTTGTGAGGTACAGAGGATACCATAGTACCCGTAGTTCTGAGCCTGCTCCAGTTGCTACAGAGCCCAGTAGATAGTGTGTGACGGTCCAGTTCCAGATTTACACCAATGCTCGTAGGCTAATTGAGCACAATAAGATGGCAAGATTGATCACAAAGGAGCATCAGGTTCTCATAGGTAGCCTCCTCACCGCTCTAGTCATTGATGGGCTCTTCAGTAGACACAAGTGTGAGTGGATGGCATGGCCCCAGGCACGTATAACAATGAGATCGTCAGGGAGTTCTACACTTCCTATGCTGCTACCGTTAGAGGGTCCATCTCCAAGCAGGCCACATCCACAACTCAGCCTCTACTTGATGCTACACTAGTACGTGGTTTTACTGTGGACATCTCCGAGACCACCCTTCACCGGTTTATCTATGGCCCAGACCATACTCTACCCATCAATACAATAGAGTTAAACTATCGCATGGGCATCATTCAGAGTGGGGAATTTTAGAGGAATGCCGAGTAGCGGGCGTCACTCATTAGATGCCTAGCACGACATCTTACCACGGATGAAGAGCGTGCAGAGTGGGTCAGTGCTCTGAGCCTGGAATTAGGAAGGCTATCCTAAATTTTGCTACAAATATTTGCTTATTGCTGGTACAAAAATAGACTGTCCCCCACTCATACGGACAATGGAGCGGATGATGGAGCAGAAGGTTCAGGTTGTTCCTCAGCGCCTCGATGTCTTTGAGTTGTGTATGTTGGAGAGGCCAGTCCCGACTGTTGATGTGTCCACCTTCCAGTAGGAGTTGGCTAGACTCCGTGTTGTTATTGATACATTCCTGCCCCCTAGAGACTGAGCTAGAGTCTGCCCCTCCGGCACCAGTTGATGAGGTGGTGAATACAACCCTATTCAGCGATGATATGCCGCCACTAGATTCTTCTTGTGTTGCAGTGAAGCCCCCCCTCTCCGATCGTACTTCTGATGATGCTGAGACCCAGAGATTGAGAAAGAGGGAGCGCCAGCAATTGGAGGAGGCCACGAGGGCGTCATTACTAGATAAGGAGTTTAGACAGTCGCGGTCCAGGGAGTTTGGTCTTGGCCCATCCGCTAGAGTGAGCACTACTGAGGGTGTTGAGAGAGTTGATGTGAGCACTACTGAGAGTGCTGGGATAGTAGATTGGAGCGCTACTGAAGGCGTTTCGAGTGTTGATCTAGAGGGCTCCAGGAAACCGGATCCACCCGCTTCTTGAGTGGTCTTCGGCGCATAAGCGCCACAGGGTTGTTTCACCCGATCCTTTACTTTTTATTTTTTTGTGTATTGGGGACAATTACACTTTATTTTGTTGGGGGTGGGGTAAATGGATTGTGAGTGACAGGTTGAAGTATTAGTAACCCAACTCATAATCCTCTCTTGGGGTTTTCTTTCCTGTGTTCTTTTCCCGCTAGAGACTGTTTTAATTTCTATTGAACCGACATCTTTGGGAATGTATGTGTAGGAGTAAGTATAAAAATGAAAGCATGATGGCAAAAAAAACATGAGAAAAATGACCCATGTCCAAATTTTTTGAAATGTGCTAGATCTATAGTCTTGATGTGTTGAATGGGTTGGATCTCAATGTGACATGACAAGGAACCGATTTGACCTCAAGACTTAAGCTGAAACTTGAACTGGGCAATCTAATAATTTGATAATGAAACAATGTGCCAAGAGTGTGTGAGAAAAGTTGACTGTTCAGACAGTATGTGCCAATCTAGAACTTGCCCCGTTGGTCCTGCTAAGATAATCTAGGCTGGAAGTGATCATAGGCCCATGTTCATATTAAGTCCACTAAAGCCTAAAATGATCCAACCAAATGAAATCAATGTTTCCTTTGATCCAAATATTTGAGCCTAAAATAGACCACTTCTTTCAATTCACCTAACTCACCTTCCCTAAAGTAATTATTTTGTCCCCGGTCCCTCCTTGGACATGTGCACCTTGACGTAGGCCAAAAACCTAAGTTGACGGTGGCTAATGCAAAAAGTTACATTGATCTTGGCCCTGGTTCGACATCGGATATTATGCACCTCAACTAATGCAAAGTCCATAAGTTGAAGGTGGCTATGAAAGAGGATACCGAAAGAAAAAAGGGTATAAAAAGAGTTTTGTGTTGAAGGGAGAAAAAGAAAAGATAGAAGAGGATGTGACTTTGTGCAAAAGAAGCAGAAAGATGATAAATAGAAGTGCTGAAAGAAATAAAGAAAAATATAGTGATAGAAAAATAAGAAAGTGCAAAAATAAGAGCTGCAAAGTCAAAAGTCATATCGGAGTTGAAAAGAGTCATGGGAAAGAAAGTAAAATAAAAGGATGTCAAAAATAGGTTGAGAAAAGAGGTAAAAAGTCAATGTAATGTCAAGGAGGACAGAAAGTCGCTAAAAGTACCCAAATGTACAACACCTGACCTTGAGCCTACGTTACAAGCTAATAAAGTCCTATAGTGATCCTAGTAACTAGTTTGGAGAGTTTATGCAGTGAAAATAAGGGCAAGCCTATGGTATTGAGCACTAATTGTACTTGAAGTCACTTCTGAGCGTGAGTGTTGAATGAATCCTAAAAACTCAAAATTCATATCTAATGTGTGAAAAAGATTTTGTTTGAAGTAAGGGCACTAGTTACATTGTCAGAAAGTTGGTACCTTGGCGATTGTGAAAAATTTATGTTGTGGTGTCTATTGGTCGAACTTTGTCATATTCTGATCCACATGAGTTAGCTTGTTGATTTTATATAAAAAGGTTTGCACTAAATGAGGGACTTGGGGAAATAAATAGTCGTGTGATTGATTGAGTTTGAATTATTGCTTCTACACAAAAGTCGTTTAGAGTGTTAGTGTGTCACTTGAGGACAAAAAACAAGCTTAAGTTGAGGGTGTTGATATACCGTGAGATTACAGTATTTTTGATACATTTCAGTTAAGAGTTGTGTGTGTCTAGGGCCATTTTGTAGTAGAAATAATGTTTTATGTGTTATGTTTGCATGAAATAGGCTTGGACGCAGTTGAGTGAGATGACAACTGCAAATATGCAGAAGTAGCCACCCACGAAGTGACCTACAGACCGTAGGTCCTCTGACGGTCCGTCGATGGGTAGGCGTAGACATGAGCATCAGGGAATTCTGACCAAGTGTGGAACTACGAAGCGATCCACAGACAATAGGTCGACCCACAGGCCGTCCTGCACATCCGTCGAATGTGTTCAGAGAGTTGAAGTTCTAGTACCCGATGAAAATCCTAAGTGTGGAGCCAAAGAAGAGGTACGGTCCGTCCTACACGTCGGTCATTGCTGATATGAGAGTGAAGGTTCCAACCTTTGCTGAAAGTGTTCTAAATGTTGACCAACGGAGGGACCTATGGACCGTAGGTCGATCCAAGGTCCATAGGTCAAGTTGTCGATCAGAGGGGCGTCCCAGAAGTTTATTTCCTTATTTTGTTCCCTTTTTGTTTTAGGACATGGTTTTTCTATAAATAGGGAATGTAAACCTCATTTTTGGGGGTTAGACATTACTGTTTACTTTTAGTTCTTGATATTTTCTTTGGGAATTAACTTGCAAACTTTGGTAATTTGATTTCCATATTTCGGTTTATAAGATTTTCGCTTTGAAATTCAATTGGAGATTTCGGGTTTCTTCTACTCTAAACGTAAGTTCATGAATTCTTATTATCAAAACATGAATTGTGTTATTTCAAGCATGAGTAACTAAATCCACAACTAGAGTTGTGGGAACCATGAACAATTAACAACGTATGAATAATAATAATTAAGTAATTCTTGAATAGTGTTTATGCATGTATTGGTAATTCTTTCGCTTAGAAGTATTTTTAACGAGTTCATGCATTAGAACTTGCCCTGTTGCAACTTGACGGACCAAGGAGGTAGTTAATGAGAAAAGAATTATCAACAGAGATTTAGTGGGATACTATCTAATAGTCTAATGTTAATTGGTGCGAGGGTGAAAACTAAGCCATACATTGATGTGATGTCTAATATGAGGTAAAGGTAAGGGTTAGTAAAGTATACACACGTAGCCGGACCAAGGTGCAGGGTGAAATTCCCTATTTGGTGGACCAATCACTTAGGGATACCTATCTTACCAACTTTGCATGTAAAACACTAAGAAATGATTACTATTATTAGGATTACCGTGTTAAGAGCTTATGGGGAACACATACACCCTAGTTTCTCTCTCATATTAATAACTCGAAGTTTGAATCTTGCTTACGTGTTACTTAAACAACAATTAGTTATTAGTTTATAAATCCCACCATTTAATTACTTGTTTCGGAAATAGTTTGACTAAACAGATATAGTAGTGAGTTAAGTTTAAGTCTGAACCATATTTCTCGTGGGGTCGACACCAACCTACAGGTTCGGTTCTTTATTTGATGACGACTGCTTATACTTCTTTAGGGAAGTGTAATTTGAGAGTATCAGGAAACATCACCAACTGTCCTCAAAATCTCAAAAGGCCTGATATATTTTGAGCTAAGCTTTCCCCGCCTCCGAAATCTCATCATGCCCCTCATGGGCGATACACGGAGGAATACTCTGTCACCAACGACCAATCTCAACATCCAACGCCTACGATCTGCATAACTCTCGTGTCTACTCTGAGTCGTCCTGAGCCTATCCTGAATCACCTTCACATGATCTAAGGCCTCATAAGAAAAGTCTGTATCATGTGTCCTAGGCTCCGTAGACTCAAACCAACAAACCAAAGAGCGATAACACCTACCATATAAGGCCTCGAATGGGGCCATCTGAATACTTGGGGGAATACTAGAGGGCTAGCTGTTGTTGTACAAAAACTCTACCAAAGGCAAGAACTGGTCCCACTGACCTCCAAAATCCATAACACAGGCCCGCAACTTATCCTCAAGAACTTGAATAGTGAACTCCGACTAACCATCAATCTGCGGGTGAAATGTTATGCTAAGGTCGACATGGGTACCCAACTCTTCCTAAAAAGCCCTCCAAAAACTTGAAGTGAACTGTGAACCCCGTTCTAAAATGATAGAAATAGGCACACTATGAGAAGAACCACCTCCCGAATGTAGATGCGATCCTAATCTCTCGGCACTGAAGGAATTATGAACGGGAAGGAAGTGTAGTGACTTGGTCAATTGATCCACGATGACCCAAATACAGTCAACACCTCTAGAAGTATGAGGCAAACCCACAATGAAGTCCATAGTGATACGCTCCCATTTCCACTCTGGAATGAGTAATCTATGAAACTTACCACCAGGCCTCAAGTGCTCGGCCTTCACCTGCTGGCAACTCAAACAGTGAGACACATAATCTGAGTGTCTATTTTCATACCGCTCCAACAGTAATGCTACCCCAAGTCACAATTCATCTTAGCTATGTCCAGATGGATTGAATATCTAAAGTATGGGCCTCGCTAAGGATCAGCTTAATAAAACCCCAACTCTCAGAACACACAATCGGCTAACATACCTCAAAACCCCATATGAATTTAGTGTAGCCTGCCTAAAATCTCCTGCCACTACCCTATCTCTAATTGCTACCAAAGATTCATCCTCGAACTGATGACCACAAATCCGACCTAGCAAAGATGATTGAACTCCCACATATGCTAATACACATTTGAAATCTAAAATATCAAGTCGAATCATCCGATTGGCTAAGGACTAGATGTCCAAGGACAAAAGTCACTCTGAAATAGAAAGGAAGGCTAGACTACCCATACTCATTACTTTCTAGCTCAAGGCGTCTGCTACTACATTCGCCTTGCCCGAATCGTATAGAATAGAGAGATCGTAGTCTTTCAAGAGCTCAATCCAATGACGCTGCCTCGAAATAAGGTCCCTATGGCTCATAATGTACCGAAGGCTCCTGTGATCAGTGTAGATCTCACAAATAACTCCATACAGGTAGTGCCTCCAGATCTAAAGCGCAAAACTACCACCGACAACTCGAAGTCATGGGTGGGGTAGTTGCGCTCGTGTAGCTTAAGCTGCCTCAATGCATAAGCTATGACATATCCTCGCTGCATCAATACACAACCTAAACCAACGCTGGATGCGTCACAATATATCGTGAATCCCTCGCCCTCAACAGGAAGAGTCAAAATGAGAGCGATGGTAAGTAACTCCTTGAGCCTCCAAAATCTCAACTCACACTCCTCCGATCACACAAAAGGGACATCCTAGCGAGTCAATCGAGTCAAAGGGGCAGCAATAGTGGAGAAGCCCTAAACAAAATGTTTGTAGTAACTCGCTAATCTGACAAAGCTACGAACCTCAGTAATAGAACTGGGCCTGTCCTAATCACGGAGAGTCTCAATCTTCATCGGATCAACCATAATGAACTCCTTGGACACAACGTTCCCCAAGAATGCTACAGACTAAAGACAAAACTAGAAATTTGAGAACTTGGCATAAAGTCGCTGATGTCTCAAAGTATGGAGCACTATCCTCAAATACTTCTCATGCTCAATTCGGCTCCGCGAGTAGACTAATATGTCATCAATGAAGACTATTATGAAGGAATCAAGGTATGGCCTGAAAACATGAGTCATCAAGTCCATGAAGGTGGGAGGGGCTTTAGTCAACCCAAAAGATATCACTAGGAACTCATAGTGGCCGTAATGAGTCCTAAATGCGGTCTTAGGGATGTTTGTTGCCTTAATCCTCAACTGATGGTACATGGATCTCAAGTCAATCTTAGAAAACACTGCTTCACCCTGAAGCTGATCAAATAGGTCATCAATATAAGGCATAGGATAACGGTTCTTTACCGTCACCTTGTTCAGCTGCCCGTGGTCAATACACATCTATATAGAATCATCCTTCTTCTTCATAAACAAGACTGGGCATCCTAAGGAGATACACTAAGACAAATGAACCCCTTACCTAAGAGGTCCTCAAGCTGAGCACTAAGCTCCTAGAGCTCTGCAGGTGTCATCTAATAAGGTGGAATAGTAATATGACAGGTACCTAGCTCCAAGTCTAAGGCAAAATAAGTATCCCGCTATAGAGAGAGGCCAGGTAGGTCTGCGGGAAATACATCTGCAAACTCCATAACCACTAGAACCGAATCAACTAAAAGGATCTCCCTACTAACATCTTGCACATAGGCCAAATAGGCTAAACAACCTAAAGCAACTAACCGTTAAGCCGACATAAAAGAGATAATCCCCATCGGTGCACGACTATAGGCACTATGCCACAACACCGGAGAAATGCCAATCATGGATAAGGTAACGATCTTGTCCTAACAATCCAAGACTGCATGGTAAGGGGATAACCAGTCCATGCCTATAATCATATCAAAATCTACCATATCAAGCAATATAAGGTCAGCTCGGGTGTCTTTCCCCTAAATAGACACCAAGAAAGATCTAAGTATCTGATCCCCTACTAAAGACTCACCCACCGGGGTTGTAACACGTAAAGGTATTGCTAGGGTCTATGGACTCATGCTCAACCGAGGATCGCAATATACAAATACATAAGAATAAGTGGAACTTGGATCAAATAAAGTTGAGGCGCGCTGATGGCATAAATAAATCGTACATGTAATCACATTGTCTGATGCCAGCCTCTACTCTATATGGAGTTGCATAAAAGTGACCCTGTGTGAACTCAGCTCCTCTCAACTCCACTTATCCCAAAACATGTTGCCCCTCTCAACAAGTAGTAAGAAACTCATGGGGATCCTCCCTAATATCCCTAGAAAAACTCGATGGTGAAAATCTCAGAAACACCACAAGCATCTTTTGGTGCTTGTGGCATCTCGTAGTGGCATGACTCCATCTAAATCATCTGGCTAAGCGACAACTGGTGCTTGTGGCGGCTGAACCTCTCGAGCCGTGTGAGTAGGTTGACCCTATAAGAAAGGTGCCGAAGATGGAGCCTACTACTGCATACCCCCTATGGCTGGTAAAATTTGGGTGAGAGATGAGTCCGAGGTTTGGACTTATTTAGTGCTTAATTTACAATTATTTAGTGTCCTCAAATGCTTATTTTGTGCAAATAAATGATGCAAAATCCTTGATTTCCAGGTACATGGTTTGAGGAACAAAGCATGGATACTAATTTGCAAAAAGAAACAAAGCGAGCTGGAAGAACAAAGAAACAAAACCCTGGTGATCGCCAAGTCCCTTTGGCGAGTCGCCGAATGGCCTCTTGACCACCTAAAGTTCCAGTGTGCCAAGCCCTTAAGGAGAAAACCAAGTTGTTAGCAACTATAAATACATTTTCAAACATTAAGTTTAATATCAAATTTTATTCTGAACATTCATTAGAGTAATTTTTCACATTGACACTACAACATTTTAGGCCTACGGCCACCCCAGTAAAGTGTAGCCTAAACTAGCAAAAAGTGTGGCATTTGATAAAAGGCTACACTTTTGGTCTTTCAGCAACACTCTTTAGGGGGTGGCCTAAAGAAGTGTAACCTTTGACCTTATGCCACACTTTTGAAATGTCACCAAAGCAGCTACACTTCAAAAGCATGGCCAAAGAGGTATAAAGGGCACACTTTGTAGTAATTCACTAGCAACACCTTTAGTTTTATTATACTACACTTAAAAGCGTGGACTTTGCTTTGTTATTGGTAACACTTTAAAAGTGTTGCCTTTTTATATCTCATCTAGAACAACACTTATAAAGTGTAACTTTTCTTATGTACAAGATTTAATTTACAATTAGTAAGCCACGCATTGGGCGTCCCTATAGCAACACTTTTCAAGTGTGGCAATGTTGTGTAGAATTTTTGTAGCCACAATATTTCATTTTTATGAATAATAATAATTATTATTTGCCTATATTCAATAATCACATAATTAAATATATAAGTGACCTAAAACACAAAATTAGCTAATAAATAAATCAAAGTTATAGATTTGAAATAAACTTCGAAAAACATGTCTTGTACAACCAAATCTTAGAAAGTGATTGCTTAAAGATCTCTACTATCAATAAATTCCACAAAACCAAATGCATTCAAACAAATATGACAGTAGTACAAAAACTCTTCTTCGTTCAATATAATAGATCGAGTTTACTTCTGGACACTATTCAAATTCAATTACTAGCATTTTCCTGCACAGTGACTGATGGACTCTCGATCATTCGAATATAGAGCTGACCTTGTTCCCTGCAAAACATGGATCAACATTTTGAATAAAGCTACAAATAGCAAGAAAAATAAAACACAAAATAACAAAAGATCGTTACTGTGTAAGGAATAAAGTATGTAACATAAATAAAAAACTGTGAGATTCTGTGATAAAGACCATGGGTCAAACATTCAAAAAATTCTGAAGGTGAACCAAACCTTTGATCTGAAGAGATAAGAAACAGCATATCCACAACGCTACTTGATAGGACAAGCAAACTTGTAACCATATGTGTTTTAGATAAACAGGATTACAGAACTATGCAAAATTACTATTAGGGCCAAAGAGTTCAACATCTATGTATATGTAATTTTTCATCCCCCGACCTTGCTAGCTCCCCTAGTTACAGGCATTAACCACAATTGTAACAACTCTACATTTAAAGGGAAAGTTTAGTTTTAAACACCTTCATCAACATCAACAACTACAATAATTTTACCATGTAAATCCTCATTAAAGAATCCAACAAAGCTTCCTCTGTGAGAATATGGATCATTGTTAGTGTCAGAATGCTTAGTAGCACTACTAGTACTAGCTTCCTCCTCATCATGTAACAAAATCGGATGGGTGGAGCAAAAACCTTAAATCCATTCATATATTTATTGTTGCTACCTGCACAACTTATATTTGAATCATTAGAAGTAGAAAGTTACCTATTTAAAAAAAATCATTAGAAGAAGAAGAACCACAACCCCAAAGCCTGAGCTCCATCGCCGCATTGTTAAAAGGGTATTTTCCTCCACCACCCTTTGGATCAATGGAGGTAGATGAAAACTTAACACATGAAAAAATCTGATTATACCCTTTGTTAGATAATACAAAAGAAGAATCTTTAGGTCCAATACACAACACTACTTGCTTTGTTTTGATGCTGAGACCATTTTTGCTTTCATCATGGTGCAAGGAAAATTAACATACCAACAATTTATAGCTAGCATATTATCTAGCTCCAACAAACTATTGGAAGACCTTAACTTCTGAAGTATTTTGACTGTTCAGATCAAGGTTGAAAATACTTTTATAAGCTAATTACACTATGGGAAGGCCCCAGTGTCATGGTGTATCTAGTCGAAGATAAGTTAGAATTTTGCTAGTAAAAACACTGCTTCTATAAAGCTAGTTAACTCTTAAATGGGGCAGTCTATCACTGCCAAGACTAACCAAGTAACTAACCTTCGGAGATATACTAGAAGCAGATGGAGATGATGATTCGACTGATAAACTTGAAGGCAAAGACCCTTCTTACAGAAGAAAATCAAGAAAGCAAAATGCTGGTTATTACTAGACAGTGCATAGTTATCACAAGATTGGCATGCAAAAGAACTGAAAACCCAATATAAAAAGCAAAGAAATCAATCTACAATGTATAATTTGCTAGGTCTATGAATCTGTTTATACAAAGGCAGCATAGTCGGCCTGTCCACATGACTGAAGATATGCTTTGACAAGTCATAACCAATGTGGTCTTGCAATATAAGTAGATTATTTAATTTTTTTAACTCCCCAATAGAGGAATACCATAAAAAGACAGACAAACAAGAGAAGGAAGAAGAACTAGGTCTGCGACACAATAAGCCCTTCTAACTATAAACAATGAAAATATTGACCCATCAATGTAAAATTAGTTTTAGTCTACCCATGCTGAGGAAGCTACTGATGGTAATTCAAGGGCAGGTCTAGATGAGCTAGATGGAGGTTCTTACACATTGAAAACACTATAGTTAGAAGAAAAATATAGGGTAAAAAATATCAAACATTAAGACAAGTCATACCTCAATCTGCTCCTTGGGTCTACTAGTTTCAAGACAAGTCATACCACAACTCCATCAGTTGCCTAGTACCAAAACAAAGCAAGTAGCATTGCTGGGTTATCATGAACCTGATGACAAATAATAAGTTGGTGCAATAGAAATCATCAATTTATTCTTGTACAAATTAAAGACAGATTCTTGAAGTATAACAATATATAATGGCCCATCTTATTTATTACTGAAGTCAGCCAAAAAAAAGAAACTATAGCTCCTATAATTCTACAAGGAAATTTATTTTAGTTGTTTGTACTTGGAAGATTTACTAGTTATTCTCAAAACTTCAAATACAAAAGTCTTTTATATAGCAAAAGAACATGAAAAAGGCTATATAGTCATACCACAATGGTCCTGTTTTCTTTATCCATCAATGCAGCACTAGTTAGAATCTGTATAATATAATTCCCTAGAGTAAAAAGATATATGAGGCGTAATGTGACACAATAATTCCCTGTGTCTCATTCTATGCGACAAAGTCTAGCTGACTTTGGATTGTAAGTGTTGTCCTACTTAAATAATACATGCTAGGTAAAATTAGAAGTTTTAAGATGTTATGGAGGTTATATATAAGTTAATTTGATAAAGGCAATATCAGACAAATCATCACATTAATTTACACAAATGAATTTGAATTTCTGAAACTTGTGAGAGTTACATGAAATATTATTTCTTCTAGAATTGTGTCGAGAAGTTTGGAAAGTTTAAAGCAGTGAATTGTGATATATAAGAAAACTGAGATTGGAAATGTGACTTTAAGAGTGTCAAACCTGAAGTGCAGCTGGAAGTAAACGAACTGTAGACATTTTAGAGGTTCTTCCGCCCACCCAATCAAACATAGGGAATCTAGATAACAAACCCTCAATTCTAGCAGTGTTGTCAAGCAATGAGTTCTCTTGTGTAATGGCAACACCCTGCACATGAATGGCAATAAGCAATAATGAGAAGTGAGAACTATTTAAGAGCAATGTTATGCACATCCTGCAATGTATATTATAATGGAGAGTGAACAAAATGACAAAACTAGAGGATCACAGACCACTAGTACATCCTGCTTTTGAGTACCATGTACTTGTATGCATTTGCATTCATTGTTATATAATTAGATAACAATGAATGCAAAAGCATACAAGTACATGGTATTCAACACAAATACTAATACGAACTTGGTCTATAAAAACCTACTTACCTAGAATTCAAATCCATTTTTTATGGTGTACTTCCCAGGATAGGAATCAAGAAGAAACAAAGACCACAAGGATTTGAAGCACAATGCGTAAAATACTAAATGCCTTTATATATGAGGGAGTTATAAGGCTGTTCATGCTATTAAAAGAAACAAACCAGAAACACCTCAAAGAGCCTATGTTAATAAAAGGAACTCCAGTAGTACTCAACCTCGTTGGTGGGGTTTTATAAAGCGTGAATTCATTCATTTGAGATGATCAGCCACAACAAATACCCATGAAATAGTTAAAATCGTGGTGATGGACACCCAACTGCTTTAGCCAAGAATCAGCCACACTAAAAAGTGTTGATAGCCTCTGTTAGTCCTTCCCACTCATGTTTGAAAGCCACGCATCTCCCTGCATTTTGTAAGTTCCCAAGCCGAAAGGCGCAAGGGGGATATTTTCTCCTTCCAAAGAAAGAATAATTGCTAAATTGGTAAAGAATACATGTCTAATTTCTTTGTTCTTTTTGAGTGTTCTTACATATAAGAGGCCAGTTGTTGCAAACAATAGAATTTAAGTAGTAAGTGGCTTCTTTATTAGTTTTTATTAGGCAGATCCATTTGGTTTATCTCCATAGTGTTTTCATGAAAATGATCTTCTGATACATTTTGTGGTTTCTCAACTCAGGCCAGAAAACTACAAGTGAAATTATTCCAAATCTCATTTTTATTTAATTGAAAGAAAAATGAATTAAAATTTGATGCATTTATTTGGTTAGGTGAGCAAAGAATTGGCAATAAAGGTGTATAGTTCAGTGGTGACACTTCAAACTATGGATACCATTTTTTATGAAGCACCAAGGCAGGGGAGGTTGTCTTTTTATCTCACAACTACTGGAGAACAAACTATCAACATAGCATCTGCTGTTGCTGCTCTCTCCTTAGACGACTTCATGTTGCCTAAGGTACATTGCTATTATAATTGTTATTCAAAGGCAAATACATGATATAAAGTCAGTAGGTTCAAAATAATTGTAATATTATTATATGTTGTACGAGCTGAAAGCAATGAGTTTGGCACTTTTTTTGTATCATGTTTAGTAGAATTTTGTTGGGTTGTCAATAGGGACGTTTGGTTGCTGGTTAGAAGGTTATTTATTCAGGTATTAAACCATGCATAACATGTATCCTGTTTAGCAGCACTTGTTTTGTTGCTATTATCAAATAAACACACTATATATGGATTTTGGTTAGCAATTTAGGATCTGCATCACTAATACAGAGGATGAAATAACTAAAACAGCTAGTACTTCGTCTACACTACAAGTAAAACACTGATTTTTTTAACAGATCCAAGCGCCTACCAACTTGAGCTTTTCTCTTTAGCAAAATATTAAGCAATTATTTTTTGGCTTTAATGCCCCATAATCTCTTTGTACTATGGATGTAAACATAAAATGAGAAATCATATAAATAAAACCTGAAACTGACCCTTAATACAATGCTTTTAAACATTTTAAACACGCCATTAGTTTAGAGTAGAGCTAATGAAAAAAATTAATTTGAATCAAAATAAGTGAAAAATGCCACTGTTACAACTTATCTAAAAAAAGAGTAACTAGATCGGAAAATAGTCATACCTAAAATTCTATCTCGAGCAGAGAGCTGCGATTGAAATTCTATCTCGGACAGAGAGTTGCGACCACACAAGGAAGAATCATTTTATCTACTTGCGACTGAAATTCTATCTCTAGTTTAGGACAAGGTTGCGATGGAAAACTACCTTCACCGAATTTTCTAAGAATATAGATTTATTGAAATGATACTAAGATGGTAATCATAAATGATTCATATTGAAATATTTTCTAAGAACATAATTTTACTCTGTTTGTAGTTAGAACAAAATTTTAAATCGGTGCTCCTCATGTCCATGCTACCTCAAACTAAAAAGCAACTTACTCATACATAGTCATAGATAATCTAAAAGCAACCAATATGAAGCACACACATTTCAAAACTCAATTTACAGTACCACTTCAGAACAGCTGGTCAACTTAAATTGACAACAAGCTTAAACTATATGTAATATCATGAAATTGAAATTTTGAAACATGTGAAGATTATTTATATCTAAAATTGCATCTAGCATTCTAAAAACGAATAAAAAGAAAAGGTAATCGTATAAATTATGGTTTGATAATACTAGTAATATCGAAAGACAATTGAATGAGAAGAAGGCTGGTATATATAAGTCGAGTGACTGAATCTATCTCCATCACCACAACCCATATCATGTAGACTCCCCAACTCCTCCAAACGATGTCGGAATTCTTCTATTTGTTTCTCCAGTTTCCCAAACAAAGGCATAGAAGAAGAAAAGAGAAACGTACAGTACATCAAGATCTGTAGAAAGAAGAACTCTATAAAGTTACAGTAGAGAATTTATGGGTGGATATGTGAAGGAGAGGGAAATAGGGTTTTGTGTCTGAGTGCAGCTCCTATTTTGATTTGGGGTAAAACGTATAGCGACCTTTTTTTTTATGAGTTCTTTTTTTAGCCAATTAGAAATTGGAGGGAATACAATATTTTAGTGATAATTTTAGAAAAAACTATAATGCTACACTTGTAAAGTGTTGTTTTTAGAAATATAAAAATAGCACACTTTAAAAGTGTAGTCATATGTGTAAATAAGTATTACCAATTATATCATGATATGACAACGCTTATAGGTGTAGCCTATACCACTAAAGAGCATGCTTTAAAAGTGTTGCTAATGTTATCGTGGCCAAAAACTAAAAATTAAGGCTACACTTTAAAAGCGTACCCAAAAATATTTTAGGCAACACTTTACAAGTGTTGTCCAGATTTAGTGTGACCTTAGGCATAAAATGTTGTAGTGTGAACTCTGAGTATTGAGACTAAGTTTTCCCTAAGTTTTGGAGAATTGAAGTTTTTCACTTTTGAGAAATTGAAAGTGGGTCTTTGAGATTCTTCAACTTGGAGCATTATATGGGCGAAATTAATCTTACCCAGTTGATGGAAACATAATTCGGTAACGATTTTTATCTTTTTATGATGTTTAGCTAAAACCCCAATTCTAAGGGTGCGATTATGTGATTATGGGCTGATTTAGTTTATGGGTATTGCTAATTGTTAGTTTAAATGCTGTTTAGAAGTGAGTTTAATCAGTAATTGTGGTTTAATTTAAAGAATTGTAGTTGCAAATGCAGTTCTACCTTCGTGTTTTTGGCTTGCTCAAGAGAGAGGTTTTAAAACCAAGATTGTTGATTATGGTCAGTGGTTATGGGTTGATATGGGTTCAGCTCGAGAGAGTGAATCCTAAACTCAGTCTCATATATTCAGCTCTAGAGAGTAAATAGACTAAGGTGTAGACTGGTCTTATTGCCTGCTTGTTAGTGTTCGAGAGAAACCAACTTGATTCAAGATAAATTGTTCGAGAGAAAATTTATTCCCTCTATGGCTTAGCTTACTCACTAATATTTAGCTATTTTCTAACAGTTGCAATTATCCGTTTTTCTATATTAGCTTATAATCGAATAACATCCCAAAAACCGTCTCATTATTGTTATTTCTATGTTGTTTGTTGCTGTAGTTTATAATTCCAAACCAAAAACCCCCCATTTGACATTCTTGGCACCCCTTAATTTGAGTTATGTTTTTTTAATAATGTCTATTCCTATGACGGATTTGGATTCATTGCCGCCTAGCTTTTCAAATCTCGTATTCGGCATAAAAGGTTGGTTTTTCGAACCATGAACTCATATTTAGCGATTTTAATCATATGCAATTCTTGCCTAATTGTTGATTTCCCGAAATTTGCATGCCTTAAAATTGATCAAAATTGTTGGGTTGTGCTAATTTGTTGTTGGGTCTAGTCGGGTGAAGTCTAAGTAACTCACATTTGTGCTAAATGATGTATTTTGCCTGATGATGGAGCATTTGACATCATTCATAAAGGCAAAAGTCATCAAATGGCCAAATTTGGCCAAATCGGGAGAAGTCTGAGTATCCCGGGGGCATGGGTAGTATGGGTCTAAGTCTAATTGAATGAGTGCATGGTTTGATTTTGTTTTCGGGGGCTGCGAGGTTAAATTTAGAAGTTTGGGTTGAAAATAAGCACGTTGGGCAGTTTGGCGAGCACGGTCGAGCTCGCCAAACCACTGGTGGTTCGCCAAATTTCCCTAGATCGCCTTTAATTTCATGCTAAATTATAAGTTGGGTTCTGTAACTTTCAGCGAGAAGCCTGAGTTCACTGAGTGCACTCGGCGCCTCGCTGAGTGTCTTTCTTGATCGCCCTTTTTGCGCCCCTAACCCCTAAACTAAAATGCACTGTAACTTTCGGTAGGCTGGTCTGTGCTCACCGAATGTTGTTGGTGATTTGCCGAAAGGGCTCTCCCATCGCTGATATGCCATTTTTCTATGAAAATTTTGATCCAATCCTTTCGGCGAGCCCGATCTAATTCACCAAAGCAATTTGGTGACTGGCCGACCGGTTCGGCGAGTCTGTCTACAATTATTTTCTGCACCTTTGTTTGAACTATTTCTAACTCTTTCTCTGATGTTTTTGCAGTCATGGCTAAACCAAAGGTGACCGGTAGAGACATGCCGCCCCGCAAGAGGGCCAAATGAATCATAATTAACGAGGATGCAGCTGCATCCAGGGAAAGGGTTACTAAACTTCCCACCACAGGTGGGAAAGGAAAGGGAAAAGGCAAGGCTCCTGCACCTGCGTCACTGGAGGCCAGCTCCGACAGTGACGACATCTATGGTACTCACCTCACACTTCTGAGTGAAAGGGTGAGCACCAGGATCCTCTGGCTACCAATTCTGAGCTGCTGCAAGCGGCCTAGAGGGCGGAGCTGCGATCCAAGAGGATGAATGATCCGTCTAGGATCATGACTCCCCAGGCTGCCACTACTCTTTCTGATCCCGCACAGGCTGTGGTCCTAGCGCCACCGATATAGGGTCCTCCCCCACGGTCTATGAACAGATTGAAGAATGAGGGGTTGAGGACCATTTTAGAGGAGAAACTGCTATCCACAATGGTCCTTGAAGGCAGATATTTCACAGTAAGGGACACCTCCATTTCCACCGATTCGAGACTGCCCGCCAGACCTCCTTTAGAGACACCACCATGGATGGGTCCAGTAGAGCTGGTACTACTGATGTTGCACCGGGCACTGATGCCCCAACAGATGGAGCAACTTCTTAGACATAACTTCTCTTTACCTCCCTCTCTGTCATTTTTATTAATGTTTAAGTACTTTATAGCATTTGAGGACAAATAGATTTTTGTTCGTGGTGGGGTGAGGTATTCCCATACCTAACTCTTGTGAATATTACTTTTGTCTATACATTAGGTTTTGTTCTATAAATTGTGTTTTGGCACTATGTTTGTGGATATTTGAGCTTGTGGCTCCTTGTTTTAATTGTAAATAGTTTTTGACCCTTTTTGAAAATTTTGTGCCATCTCTTGATTGTGTTTGAATGTGGTTGTTCTTTTGCAAATTTGAGTATCGATATTGATCAATAGTGATGACTTGAATAGTGCTCAAAATCGAACAAATATGAATGTGCTGCTACGATGAGGCCAAGTGAAACCATTTGGCCTGCATCATTTTATGATGCAGATAGGATCAACATCCAGTGCTTCGTTGATCCAGTTAAGCATCAGAGTTGTTGGTGAGCCTCCTTGCTTTCGGAGGGTCCCTGTCTTTGTTTTATCATTTTAGTTATGTTATTATGATGATCGGGTGTCTTTTCCCGACATCCCCTATAGTAGTAGAGGCTTCATAGATAGTTAGACATTATTAGTTCATTAGTCTTGTTCATTTCAGTTGTTTTGTTATGAGACTTGAATTGCCTCATTGGCCAGTTGAATGTTTCCTTTACAACATTCGAAGTTTATTTGATGAGTTTATCTTTGTTGAGTAAAGTCTTCTGTTAAGTAGTAAGCTAGTCCAAGGGTTCGCTTGGGGCTAAAAATGGTTCTCAAGTGCTAGTCTCGCCCAGGGTATCGTCTTGGTGGGTAACAAACTTGATATCACTGCATAGAGTTCAAGAGTCCTAGGGTGTCTATGAAGTCATCTCTGTAGAGTTCTAGTTATCGGTGTGAAGCGCACCACATCTATAATTAGGAGGCTGCAACATTTAGGAACTAACTCACTTCTTTCATACTCATTTCATGCAATAGAGATTATCTCTATAAAAGTTTCCTTCTAACTCGTGCCTGCGAATATCTTTCAGATCATGCCTCTACAAAGAGATATCTTAGGTCGTCCTGCTAGGAGGAACGTTGAGGATCAAGGGGTACTCAATGCACCAGAAGTGCAACCCCAAGGAGAGGTCAATAATGTTGAGTTCTGGGAAGCTATCCAGATGTTGAGTCAAGAAGTGACCAAACAAGTTGGGCAATAAAGAGGGGTTCGAAAGGATGTGGTCGATTCGTCTAGGATCCATGAGTTCGTAAGGATGAATACTCCAAGCTTCACTAGTTCAAGTGCCAGTGAGGATCCGAAAAACTTTGTTGAAGAGCTTCAGAAGGTTCGAGATTATGCATGTTGTTGATACTGAGAGAGTGGAACTATCTGCTTACCAATTGAAGGGTGTCTCTAGAATCTGGTATGAGCAATGGAAGAATAATAGAGTTAAAGGTGCACTACTTATGAGTTAGGATATGATGAGGCCTTCTTGGGGCTTTTCTTTTCGCGGGAATTAAGAGAAGCAAAGGTACAATAATTCCTTACTCTTAAGGAGGAATCTATGAGTGTGCACGAGTACGGCCTTAAGTTCTGCCACCTTTCCCGTTATGCCCCAGAGATGATTGCTAACATGAGGAGCAGGATGAGTTTGTTCGTTGTTGGGTTGTCTCGTCTGTTGATGAGTCCACAAATTGGACTCATTTAGGGCTATATTTTAATAGAAATTGTGTCCTCAAATGCTTATTTTACCTCATTATCTGATGAAAACCCTTAAGTTTCAGGTATTTTAAGTTTGAAGGAAAGCATGGACACTACTTCACAAAAAGAAACGAAAATGCTAAAAAGAACAAGAAAATGAAGGCCTGAGGATCGCTGAGTCCACTTAGCGAATCATTGAAGGGTCTCACTTCGTCTTTTGTTCCAGTGTGCTTAGCCCTAAAGGAAAGGATCAAGTCGACGGAAAAAAGGAGCAGTCGGTATATTGCTGAGAAGTTCCGTGAAGCAGTACTATGTCGCCCAATGACCCTGAGCACGACGATGCCAAAGGATGGTGCAAGACGGCGATGAACTACACCTAAGGGCGAATTTCCTAGTAGATCGGCGATTCCGACTAATGTCGACGAATGATCCGCCGCAGAACAGATATTTAAAAACTATAAATACTTGTTGAGAATTTTAGCTTAGTATCAGATTTTAGTAAAATATTTTTCAATATAGAATAGTTAATATAATTTTACTACATTTTATTTTTGCTCTGAGTTTGAAGAGGGTTTTGGAAACTTGAAGAAAAAGAGGGTTTCATCTCCAAGGATTTGGATTTGGGTCTCTTGGATTCTTCATTCTTGGCCTGTAACAAGACTTAAATCTTCATACCCATTTGAATGGAAGCTGATTTAGGTATAAATTTCTATCTCTTGATGTGTGGCTAAAAACCCCAATTCTTGGGATGTGATTTAGCGAATATGGGTTAAGATTGTTGTTGGGTCTTGCTTGCTGATAGATTAGATGTAGTTTAATGTTGATTTCGTCTAGTAGTTGTGGATGAATTTAACAAATTTGTAGTTGCAAATACAAGTTTATTTATGTGTTTTCAGCTTGCGAGAGAGAGAGGTCGCAAAACCAAGACTACTAGATTGATGGCCTAAGGAGTGGGTCGACACGAGGTTCAGCTCGAGAGAGTGAACCCTAGTCCCATATCCTAACACTAAGCTCAAGAGAGTGAGTGGGGTAAGGCTTAGTCTAGTCTTCATGCGGCAAGTGGGTGTCCGAGAGGAACCCATTTGAAATAGGGTAAGTTGCTCGAGAGACAATTCATTCCCACATATAGCTTAGCCTAGTCACTATTACTCTATAAATTTTCTATCGAAAGAATGTACCCAACAATTTAGATTAACCCTTATTCCGGTAACATCCCATGATTCCCCTCTCATTCATAGATTTCTTTGTTATTTTTACTATTTTTGCTACACTTGTGACAAAACCCCAATCGATATTTGACACTTTTGTGTCCCCCTCTAATTTACAATGTTTTTAATCGGTAATTTCTTTAGCTACTACTAGTTAGAACTTAATTATATTTTTCTATTAATTCTCAAAATCACTCCCTTGGGACTCGACCCAAACCCTTGGTTGGGTTACTATACTATTGTAGGATCGTAGACACTCGTACTGGAAGTTGTGTCATTGATTATGCAAAAACATCAAAATGGCGCCGCTGCCGGGGAATGGGGTTACTTGAGAATTCTTAGTTAAGTAGAAATTTTGATTTTTCCTAGTTTTAGTTTTACTAATCTAAATTGTAGTTTTGTTTTGCTAGTTTGAATATCAGAACAGGACCTAAAGATGGAAAATCATTATGGATATCACACGGATTATCACCTTCTGTAACTATTGAACCTTAGGGATAACCTCCTCACATTTAAACAGGTAGGGGATGAAACAATTCAGGAAATGTGGCTGAAGTTTCAAGCGGTGCTGCAACCGTGTCCATCTCTGGAGTGCTTCTATAGGGGTCTTGGACCCGAGAATAGAAGTATAGCTGATCAACTTTGTGAGGGCGGTATGCTACACCAGCCCTATGAAGTTGTAGCAAAACTCCTTGATGGCATGGTAGAAGCCAACAAAGAAGCAAAAAACAAGCAGGAGTGGGACGCACTAGTCACCCAGTTGAATGTTCTATCCACCCGAGTCACGAAATTGGAAGTATAATCCATGGGAAAAGAAAAGCACTCCTACCTTCGAGAGTGTAAACATGGGAAGAAGCAGAGAGGTGTGCAGGATGATGAAGCTCTGTCACTCATTCAATAAAAAATTGAGGTATATGAGAAGATGTTGAATGAGATGAAGGAGAACATCGAAATGCTAAACGAAGCTTCAACCTCTCACTCCATGACTATTCAGCTGTAGGATGCTCAAATTGGCCATTTGATATCAGGTCATTACCCACCATTCGCCGAGGACTCGCCTAATTACAACATGGGCGACTCCGAAAATGAAGAATAGTTGCTGACTTGTGTCGTGCCACGACGTTAACTAAGGCGCTATTTGGGAGGCAACCCAAAATCCCTTAATATTTTATATTTGCGTATCGGTAAAATAATGATTTGTTGTGGTATTGGTTGAAAGGTAAAAAGCACTCGAAAAGTGCAGGGCGGCAAGCAACAGTTCCATTTGGCGAGTCGCCGAAGAGGTCGGCGGACTCAACCTTGTCCGTCGTTTGGCTCTAATCATCTCCAAAATTGAAGCCTATTAAACTCGGCGAGCTTGTGAAATTATTGGCAAATAACCGACTCTGATGGCGACCACCGTGTGAACTCCCAGGTTTACTGGAAAGTTCTATAAAACTCAGCAAAATAAGTGATTGCTCAGTGACACACCAATTGATCCATCCATTTAGACTGATGTCGTCGAGTACACAGGAATTGGACGACAATCAAGTAAAGTTGAAACAAGGTGGCTATGAAACATTTGAGAAAGTGGGTTGAAAATAGATGTGTTGGGTTGTTTAGCGATGTTGTAGAGAGCTTGCTGAATCACTCAACGACTCGATTAACGTCCCCACCTCACCTTTTTTTTAATGCTAAAATTTTGGAAGGTCTACACCTAAAGTTGTAGAAGAACTATGTCGCCCTGATAGATGGAGAAACCGCATAGGTAGGATAACTTGTTTACCTCCCTATTTGTCTGACTTATTTTTATTTTTGAGTACTTTTAATTGCATTTAAGGACAATTGCTTTTATTTGTGGTGGGGTGAGGCTCACATTTTGTGTGCTATTTGTGATTCGTGTTTTGTATATATTTGGGTTGTTCTGTTTAAAATTATTTTTACACTGCTTTTTGTGGATGTTTGAGTTCATTGCTCCCTTTTGTTTTAAATTACAAAAATGATTTTAACCCTTCCGAAAAGTTTTAAAATTTTCCGAAATTTTTTTGCCACTTCTCATGTGTTGAAAGTGGCTGTTCTTTTGCAAAATTTAAGTCTCAGTTCCGATCAATACTGATGACTTGAATAGTGCTATCAATTGAACAAACATAAATGTGCGGCTACGATGAGACCAAATGAAGGTATATAGACAATATGTAAACTCTTTGCATCTTGTTGTGATTAGCCATTTATCGAATTGATTCTCTTGTGATGACCATTGCACACTAGCAAAAGTGTGTAGTCTTGTTTGACTTAAGTGTCGATGCCTTGTGTTATTAGCTTACTTTGAACCACACATGAAAAAACCTAAAATATTTCCCCGTTAGTCTGATTGATTTACAAAGGTGTGCTCTTGAGATGATCTTAGGCAACTTTAAAGAGTGTGAACCAAATTTGACATATACCTCTTTTGTGGCCTACCCGTGAGCGTGTGAAACTCTTTTGAACATCCCTTGAGCCATACCTTTCTTTGGAAGAAACTTGATGAATCCTAGACCTTACTTGATCCACTACCTATAATCCTCTTGATTTGTGGTTTAGTGAATAGCCAACTTAGGCCAAATGCCTAAGTTGGGGGTACGGTGAAAAGTAAAAGAAGAAGTCAAGAAGTGCAAGAAAAAGTCTCTCTAACCCATGGTATTGCAAAACAAAATGGAAACCCTCCATAAAAAAAAGTTATGGAATAAAACTGCAAAAGGAATTGGTTTCCAAGCAATACATGGAGAGTGAATAAAAGGATGACTTAGAAGAACTAGAAGAAAAAGTGATAAGGGAAGATAAAAGGACATTTTGAGAACACCACATCTCACGAGGATGCAGAAATCACTGAGCCTAAATGACCATACCTTTGCACTCAGCCCCATTACAAGCCTTGAAAATACCTTTTCGATCTTGAGTAAGATGAACCGAAAGTCGATTGAAAAAAAAGGGCAAACCTATGGGTGAAAACATGCATTGTGTTTCTATTTGTGAGTGTGAGCATTGCATCTAATTACTGATCTTAAATTGATTAGCCTCTGTGTGTGTATATGGAATCATTCTTTGTGTGAGGGCATTAAGATACTTTCATTGAGCTTGAACTTACATTAGTAGAAAGTATTGTGAGCATGAGAATCTTTGGTAATGGTGTGTCACAACTTGAATCTTTGAGTACACAATTGAATCTTCGCATAAGTAGTTTGAAGTCTTGTTGTGTACATTCATGATTGAGTCTTGTGTAACACTATTTGAGACACCCTTTTTGAACAGCTGAAATTGAGTTTGCTTGAGAACAAGCAAAATTTTAAGTTGGGGGTGTTGATGAGTCCACAAATTGGACTCATTTAGGGCTATATTTTAATATAAATTGTGTCCTCAAATGCTTATTTTACCTCAATATCTAATGAAAACCCTTAAGTTTCATGTATTTGAAGTTTGAAGGAAAGCATGGACACTACTTCGCAAGAAGGAACGAAAATGCTGAAAAGAACAAGAAAATGAAGGCCTGAGGATCGTTGAGTCCACTTGGCGAATCGCTGAAGGGTCTCACTTCATCTTTTTTTCCAGTGTGCTTAGCCCTGAAGGAAAGGATCAAGTCGGCGGAAGAAAGGATCAGTCGGCGCATAGCCGAGAATTTCTGCGAAGCAGTACTTTGTCACCCAATGACCCAGAGCACAACGATGTCGAAGGATGGTGCAAGACGGCGATGAACTACACCTAAGGGTAAATCGCCTAGTAGATCGGCGATTTCGACTAATGTCGACAAATGATCCGCCGCAGAACAGATTTTTGAAAACTATAAATACTCGTTGAGAGTTATAGCTTAGTATCAGATTTTAGTAACATATTTCTCAATATAGAAAAATTAATATAATTTTAGTACATTTTATTTTTGCTTTCAGTTTGGAAAGGGTTTTGGAATCTTGAAGAAAAAGAAGGTTTCATCTCCAAGGATTTGGACTTGGGTCTCTTGGATTCTTCATTCTTGGCCTATAACAAGACTTAAATCTTCATACCCATTTGAATGCAAGCTCATTTACGTATAAATTTATATCTCTTGATGTGTGGCTAAAAACCCCAATTCATTGGGTATGATTTAGCGAATATGTGTTAAGATTGTTGTTGGGTCTTGCTTGCTGATAGATTAGATGTAATTTAATGGTGATTTCGTCTAGTAGTTGTGGATGAATTTAACAAATTTGTAGTTGCAAATACAAGTTTATTTATGTGTTTTCAGCTTGCTCGAGAGAGAGGTCGTGAAACCAAGACTACTAGATTGATGGCCTAAGGAGTGGGTCGACATGAGGTCAGCTCGAGAGAGTGAACCCTAGTTCCATATCCTAACACTCAGCTCGAGAGAGTGAGTGTTGTAAGGCGTAGGCTGGTGTTCATGTGGCAAGTGGGTGTTTGAGAGGAACCCATTTGAAACGAGGTAAGTTGCTCGAGCGAGAATTTATTCCCACATATAGCTTAGCCTAGTCACAATTACTCTATAAATTTTCTATCGAAAGCATGTACCCAACAATTTAGATTAACCCGTATTCCAGTCACATCCCAACAATACCCTCTCATTCATAGATTTCTTTGTTATTTCTACTATTTTTGCTATACTTGTGACAAAACCCCAAATCGATATTTGATACTTTTGTGTCCCCCTCTAATTTACAATGTTTTTAATCGTTAATGTCTTTAGCTATGACTAGTTAGAACTGAATTTTATTTTTCTATTAATTCTCGAAACCACTCCCTTGGGACTCGACCCCTACCCTTTGTTGGGTTACTATACTATTGCACGATTGTAAACACTCGTACTGGAAGTTGTATCGTTGATTACACATAAACATCATCTGTCAAGCAAAGAGGGCAAGGCAGCTATATTGATAGGAGATATGGACATAACAAGGCTAATGATCCATGTGCAACGGGTTGAGGAGGATAAGCTGAGAGATAGAGAGGAGTTTCGAAACAAGAAATAAAAAACAGGAATGAGTTCGGACAACAGAAGAGTAATGCCAACTGGCCATGTTTCCAACATAAGCAAAAGGGACAAGGAGCTAGACCTGCTATTGCACCTGCACCAAGGAACTGAGGTGAGTTCATTAATCAAAATTCATAAAACGTCAGTGCTAGACCTGCACAGTCTCAAGGTAGTGCGGCACAAGGAGGTAATCGGACTCCTACATGTGCTAAGTATGGTAGGAACCACCCAGGAACGTGTCCCGATGGCTCCACTAGTTGCTTCAAGTGTGGTCAAGAGGGTCACTTCATGAAAAAGTGTCTTAAGGACAAGCAGGGTGGTGGAAATAGGGGCACTAGATCCCAATCTTCTTTAGTTGCTCCACTAGACAAAGCTACACCTATAGGAGCTACTTTAGGGACCGGCGGAGGGGCAAACCATTTATATGCTATCACTAGTCGCAAAGAGCAAGAGAATTCACAAGATGTTGTCACTGGTATGATCAAAGTGTTTACTTTTGATGTTTATGATTTGCTAGATCCAGGAGAGAGTCTATCTTTTGTGACTCCTTATGTTGCTATGAACTTTAATATCCTTCCTAAGCTACTTCTTGAGCCTTTCAGTGTTTCTACACGTGTTGGTGAGTCTATTCTAGCTGAGAGAGTTTATCATGATTATACCAGTTTCGTCTATCTCAAGGATACCATGGCTGACTTAGTTGAGTTAGATAATGTAGATTTTGATTTCTTTCTAGGTATGGATTGGCTTCATGCCTGTTATGCCTCCATCGATTGTAGAACTTGAGTTGTTAAGTTACAGTTTCCTAATGAGCCAGCTATTGAGTGGAGGAGTAGTTTAGCAGTGCCTAAGGGTCGTTTTATTTCATACATTAAGGCTAATTTCCAAGGGTTGTGTCTATCATTTAGTCTGAGTTAATGACTTTAGTATTGAGACACCTCTTATTCCGTCAGTTCCAGTTGTGAGTGAGTTTCCAAAAGTCTCTCCAGATGATCTTCCCGGAGTCCCTCCTGAGAGAGAAATAGACTTTGATATAGATATTTTTCTCGATACTCGTCCTATCTCTATTCCTCCATATCAAATGGCTCCAGCAGAGTTGATAGCGTTAAAAGAGTAGTTGAAAGATCTTCTTGAGAAAAGGCTTTATTCGACTATGTGTCTGACCTTGGGGTGCTCCGGTCTTATTTTTTAGGAAGAAGGATGGTTCTCTTAGAATGTACATAGATTACCTCCAGTTGAACAAGGTTACTATCTAGAATAAGTATCCTCTTCCGAGAATTGATAATCTCTTTGATCAACTTCAGGGTGCCACTTGTTTTCTAAGATAGACCTCAGATCTAGCTATCATCAGTTTAGAGTAAGAGAAAGTGACATCCCTAAGACAGCATTCAGGACTCGTTATGGTCATTATGAGTTTATGGTTATGTCATTTGGTTTAACTAATGCTCTTGCATCTTTCATGGATCTTATGAACAGATTATTCAAGCCCTATCTAGAAATGTTTGTTATCATATTCATTGATGACATTCTAATCTATTCGAAGAATGAGGAAGATCATACTAGTCATCTCAGAGTAGTTCTCCAAACTCTAAGGGATAAGGAGTTATATGCTAAATTTTCTTTAAGTGTGAATTTTGGCTTGAGTCTATGGCATTCTTAGGCCATATTATTTCCGGTGATGGGATTCGAGTTAACACTCAAAAGAAAGAGGCAGTGCTGAACTGGCCTAGACCCACGTCTCAAACTAATATTAGGAATTTCTTGGGATTTGCTGGCTATTATAGAAGGTTCGTCGAGGGGTTTTCATCTATTTGATTCAGAAAACAATTAAGTTTCAATGGCCTGAAGCTTGTGAGAAAAGCTTTCAAAAATTGAAAAAGCGGTTGACTACTTCCCCAGTATTGACCTTACCAGAGGGTACACAAAGTTTTGTGGTATATTGTGATGCGTCCAGAGTTGGACTGGGTTGTATGTTAATGCAGAATGGAAAAATTATAGCTTATGCCTCTAGGCAGCTTAAGATTCACGAGAAGAATTACCCAACCCATGATCTAGAGTTGGTTGTTGTAGTATTCTCTTTAAAAATATGGCGTCACTATCTTTATGGTGTTCATGTAGATATGTTCACCGATCAGAAGAGTCTTCAGACAGAGGAGTTGGCTGGAGTTACTCAAGGATTTTGATATGAGCATTCTCTATCACCCAGGTAAGGGTAATGTTGTTGCTGATGCTTCGAGCAGATTTTCTATGGGTAGTACTGCCCATGTTGAGGAAGACAAGAAGGAGTTAGCGAAAGATGTGCACAGACTTGTGTGATTGGGAGTTCGTTTAATGGATTCCAATGAAGAAGGAGCGGTGGTGATGAATGGGTCTAATTTATCATTAGTGTCCGAAGTGAAAGAGAAACAAGACCAAGACCTTATTTTGCTTGAGTTGAAGGCAAATGTTCATAAGAAAAAAATGATTACTTTTGAACAAGGGGGAGATAGTGTATTGAGGTATCAAGGTAGATTATGTGTGCCAAGGGTGGATGAACTTCAACAGAGGATCATGGAGGAAGCTCATAGCTCCAGACATTCTATCCATCCGGGTTCCACAAAGATGTATCGGGACTTGAGAGAAGTCTATTGGTGGAGTAGTATGAAGAAGGGCATTGCAGAGTTTGTTGCTAAGTACCCGAATTGCCAACAAGTTAAGGTAGAGCACCAGAGGCCCGGTGGTATGGCTCAGAATATAGAACTTCCATAATGGAAGTGGGAGATGATCAATATGGATTTTATTACAAGTTTACCACGGTCTCGCAGGCAGCATGGTTCGATTTGGGTTATTGTAGATTGAATGACTAAATCAACCCATTTCTTACCAGTAAAGACCACCTATTCAGCAGAAGATTATGCTAAGTTATATATTCACGAGGTAGTCAGACTTCACGGAGTTTCGGTGTCCATTATTTCTGATAGAGGTGCACAATTTACTGTACAATTTTGGAAGTCATTCCAGAAAGGTTTGGGTTCCAAGGTAAATTTGAGTACTGCTTTTTATCCACGTGAAGATGGTCAAGTAGAGCGCACAATTCAGACTTTAGAGGATATGTTGAGGGCGTGTATGATCAATTCCAAAGGCAATTGGGATGATCACTTACCTCTTATAGAGTTTGCTTACAACAATAGTTATCACCCTAGCATCCAAATTGCTCTGTATGAGGCTCTTTATGGGAGAATTTGATAATCTCATATTGGATGGTTTGAAGTTGTTAAAGTGGGGTTGATAGGACTAGACTTATTTCATCAAGCCATGGAAAAAGTTAAGATTATTAAAGAGAGGTTGAAAACAACGCAGAGTCGTCAGAAATCCTATACAGATGTTCGGAGAAGAGACTTAGAGTTCTAAGTAGTTGATTGGGTTTACTTGAAGGTTTCACCCATAAAGGGTTTCATGAGATTTGGTAAGAAGGGTAAGCTTAGTCCCTGATATATTGGCCCTTACAGGATATTCACGAGGATTGGCAATGTAGATTATAAGTTGGAGCTACCACAAGAGTTAGCAGCGATTCATCCAGCATTTCACATTTCTATGTGGAAGAAGTGTATGGGAGATCCTTCACTTATCATACCTACTAAAGATATTGGTATTAAGGATAGTTTATCTTATGAGGAGATTCCTGTTCAGATTCTAGATCGCCAGGTTCGCAAGTTGAGGACTAAAGAAGTAGAATCAATCAAGGTTCTGTGGAGGAATCAATTTGTTGAGCAAGCTACTTGGGAAGCTGAAGAGGAAATGAAGAAGAGATACCCACATCTCTTTGAGTCCGGAGAAATTCCAAATTAAGGTAGTAATCTTTTTCTTGGCATTTATTCTAAGTTGGCATGTTGTGTTATATATTGCTTGTTGGGTGTTTGAGCTAAATGTTAGATGTTACACCCTTAGTCTACTTAGAGTGATATCTTTCGAGAACAAATTTTCCCAAGGGGGAGATATTGTAACATTCCCCCTTAGAAAGAACTAGAATTAGAAAGAACTATTGTTGGAAAAAGTAAATTTGGAAATTTTGGCAAGTTATGCTAAATAAAAGTTTTGGGTCAACTTCAAACGGCCATAACTTTTAGTACAGGACAAGTTAGGTGGTCTATAAGATATCAAATAAAAGGTCTTGAAATCCTCTTTCCAACGCCACCGAGTTTGCTAATTTTTAAGCCCGTATGCGGGAGATATGTCCGTTTGAATTTGGGTTGTCCGGTTAAGGAAAGTTACCTGGATTTAAGAGGGGTATTTTGGTCTTTTCCTTACCCAATCAAGTTATTTTGTTTTTAGTAATTAATTAGGGGTATAAACTGATTTGGCTTAGTTTATGCAATCAAAATTAACGCTTAGGGATTTTAGAATTGTTCAAGAAAAGGAGAAAAGTCAAGGCGTTCTTGGAGATTTCGTGCGGAAGCAAAGGTCATTTCGCCAAGGGTTGATCCCTAAAGAGGCATGTGAGTTCCATAGCGTTGCATTCATTCACCCACGCATCAATCATGTTAATTTTAGTGGAATTTCGTCCTAAAAAGTTGAAGAGTTGATATTTTTTATTAGTGTTCTTGAAATTGCTTTCGTTCTTGAATTAGGATGAAATTGATGAATTTCTTGAGAATAATCGTAGCCATTTTTAGAGTTGTTTTTGAGTAGATTCTTGTGTACATGTTTTGGGTATCTGAATCTAAAGAAAAATTGAGAAAAAGAATCGAATTTAGTTGAATTAAGATCACAGAACAAGTTGAAAAATTTGTTGTATTGACCTGGGGGAGGGGTGGCGCGGCCCGCCACTGCTTCGCAAGCAGAGATGGCGTGGTGCACCAGCAGTGCGACATTTTGGTGTCTCTGAAGTTTAGGGGTTGGCGCCAACCGTGCGCCAGGGTCGCCTGCCCCCACCCATTTTTCTTTTGTTTAGCCCGTCTGAGTCCTTCTAAAGTGTACTAACACTTTCTATCGATTCTAACTACTCTAAATGATTTCTAAACATCTAGAAATCTTCCATAAACATGAATCATAACCTTGAATCCATAAATTCAAATTCAGGGTAGAGCTAAGAGTCAAGTCTTGAGAGTTCTTCGAGTCTTTTCAAAAAGTCTTTTACAATTGTTTTAAAGTTGTTTTAAGACATGAGCATTGAGTTGACAAAGAGTAAGAGTGAAGTTCATTTTATTAAAAATGATATATGGGAACTAAGTATTCCAAAGAGCAAATGTTTTCACATTTAAGGTTACAGGAAACATTGATTTTCAAAAGAGTTTTCATGAGCAGTTTTACATTCCATCTCTTTTAAGAGATAGATTTTTGAGTAATAATCTCAAACTACAGAAAGAGTTATGCTTTTAAACATATGTGTTGAGTATATTTTTGGGAGTAGTATTGAGCACTGATATGGTGACGAGTTCAAATAACTCAAGTCTCCATACACCACATAGCCAACATGGGTAGAAAGGGTCATACTTTTTAGATGACTCCTTAATGTTTTTAAGCATAGCTTAGTGGATCCAGTTAGTTGAGATGTTCTATATACCGGCAAGGTATAGGATAGTCCTGGCAGCATGGGCGAGACGATGTATGATCACATAGCTCATAGTTATGGTTGTCAGTTAGAGAATCTCTCAAACAGAGTTTATTTTTGTATTCTTTATATACAACTGAGATATTATTATACTTTCCAATACTTTGAGATGTTGTTTACTATTTTAAATGCTTTGTATAAAATGCATTATAGTGTGTGTATTTCTACATTAAGTTGAGTATCCATGAGTTGAGTAGAGATGAGGTAAGTGTTTCTTTCAGATTCTAGTTCAAGCTTATGTCTTGTTTAGATTTTGCCTCACATTGTCATACACTCAATGTACTAACGCCATTTGGCCTGCATCATTTTATAATAAAGATACAGGTAACCAGGAATATCATTCAACGGTTCGTTGATCCAGTTGAGCATCAGAATTGTTGGTGAGCCTCCTTGCTTCCAGAGGGTCCCTATCTTTGTTTTATCATTTCAGATTTGTTATTAGGATGATTGGGGGTCTTGTCCCGACATCCCTCACACAGTATTATAGCCTTCTTAGATAGTTAGACATTAGTAGTTCATTAGTCTTGTTCATTTCAGTTGTTTTGTTATGAGACATTGACTAGTTGAATGTTTCCTTTACAACATTCTAAGTTTATTTCATGAGTATATCTTTGTTGAGTGAAGTCTTCCATTGAGTAGTAAGCCAGGCAAAGTGTCACTACCAAGGGGTATACCCTAGAAGTAACACGCCGTACAAGACTACGAAAAGTCTTATGTAAGCCTCATAGCATTTCATCACATAAGATAATAGAAATATAGTGCGGAATTTAAAAAATTTATTTAAATTGAAGTCATTTTCATAAAAGCGAGCGGAAGTCTTTCTATACTTTGTTTCAAACCATCTACAACACTATGAATAAAACTTTGGGACAAAGCCCATACAAAAGCTCTAAACGTAAAATAAAAGACATAAAGGGAAATAGTGGGTTCATGCTCGAAACTAAGAGGACTCACCAAATCTTCATCTCCTTGCTCCTTAGAAACCTATCTTCCAAGAATAGAACATCAAGTCTCCAAACCCTACACTTTTGTAAAAATGTAGAAATATGGGTTAGCACACAAAAATATACTAAGTATGATAGTCATGCAAAAACCATGCTTAAAAAGGACATTTTGGTTGAAAACCATGCTATATGCCAATTTTTGAGAAAACATCATGAACGTTAACAAAAGGCATAAGATACAATCACATTCAACATATAAGCCATTTCATCACATTAGAACATTCACCTTAAGTAACCCTAAGCTATACTTGTATTTAAGGATTTCGGATACATCACTCAATGTCCCAATACATTACCTTTGTTGATACAATACACACATGTCCCGATACATTGATCAACGTCTCAATACGTTAGCTTTGTTGATACAAGACACATCGCGTAAGAATGATGTATCCAAAAATAGGAGAGAGAGTGAGGAAAATAGGATTTTTTTGAATTTTTTTTTAGAGAAAATGGAAAACAAATTATGTATTTGGGTAATTTTTCCCCCAAAAAATGCTTTTCTATTAATGCTAAAATTGTAACACCTCAGATTTGAGAAATGCTATAAAGGGGTCAAGCACGCAAGTCATAAGCCCAAAAAGTGGATCGTGGAACCCACCACAGAGCCCTAGATGGGCCGTGAAGGGGACCATGGTCCGTTAATGGGCTCGTGAGGTCTTCCAGAGCTTGCCCCATGCATGCTTCACCTTGACGGCCTGTGGTGATGTTAATGGGTCGTCAAAGGGGTCGTCAAGTGAGTCAAATCAGAAGGGGTTCTTCGCTAGTCACTGGTCAAGGACCTCGGACTTTTAAACTGCCTGTGAAGCCCCACATGGACCATGAAGTCATTTGTGAAGGTGGTTTATCAGACTTAGATTTTAGGGTCAACTTCAAACGATCATATCTTTTAGCTCAAAATGAATTAAGTGGCCCATGACCTATCACATCAAAGATCTATGAGTCCTCTTTCAAGCACCACCGAGTTTACCTAATTCTAAGCTCAGAAAAAAAAATTATCCCCGAAATAGTGAAACCTTATCGGGCAGAGTTTCTTCACGACCCACTAGACGGGTCGTGGTGGTCTAAGACGACCCGTGAAGGCTTCCTTGAAGTCACTTTGTCATCTTTTAAGTCAGGGGATTTTGGGTCTTTTTCTAATTGTTTTAGCTCAATACTATGTTGTTTTACCTTCTACCAAAAGCCCTATATAAGGATTTTTACCCCCAAAATCACCCAATTCAATTCATTCTCTCAAATTCCCAAAAGAAGATCAACTCATCCTTTCAAATATTTCTCTCTCTAAGGAAGAAAAAGAAGTCAAGTTAGGGTTTCAAGATCAAGTCTCCAATTCACCAATTGCTAAAGGGCTTTAAACTCCAAGGTATGATAATGTTCACCTATGGAGTTCTTTCCTCCATAGGCTTTCTACAATTTAAGAGTTAGAAATTTCTAATTGAAGTTAGGGTTTTCTTCCATATCATGGGTTCCTTTCGATGTTGATTCAATTGATTGTTTTATGAACTATTATGCATGAATTGAGATAATTCCATGTTTTTAAGTTGAATCCACAAGAATCAATGTATACCCCGTGTTTTCTAAGCTTTGATGATATAATGTGGGTTTTGAACTATAAAAGATAAGTTTATGAAGATATGCATGTACATTTATGAAAGTAAAGAAAATGATTTAAGATTGCTTGGAGAGTGAAGCATAATTGTTGTCGTTGTTTTGAAAGGATTTATCACATACTACTCAATACATGAATGTGAAAGGTTTTCTCACATAAAGGATTCTTAGAGTTGAAAGGTTTTCTCAACTAAACTACGAATCAAGTCTTAGGATCTATTCTAATGGGAAGACAAGAGGCGATTACATATGTCCCCATAGTAAAAGACAAGAGGTGATTACCCATGTCCCTTAAAGATAAGATGAATATGATTGATGACTATTCCGTGGGAATAATTCTTAGTATCGAGTGGACAAGTGGCGATTACCTATGTTCTATAAACTATGTGCCATCATAGGTTGTCTTTTATAGATATTAGCTAGTAGATCCGCTTAAGCTAGAAATTATGGTTCTTACCTTGGCAAGAAAGGACACTTCTTTTCTGTGTGAGTTAAACACCAGATTCCATGTTATAGCTCACATGGTCTCTATGTTGGTTAAGGCCAATTTCCCACAACAATAATGATGAACTAAGGTTACTTCAATAAGTATCTCACAAGTGTTCAAAGATGATTTTCTACTTGCATTTACCTTGATTACGTTTATGTTTTCTAACCTCTTATCTTATGGTTTTAACTTGGTCTTTGCATGTCATGAAAACTTTTTAGCATTATTTTATAAATCTATGCATAGCTATCACATTTGGTACATTTTATTACTAACGTATACTCTAGCCTACATTATTTCCCAAATGTAGGGTCCGACGTTCTAGTTTCCCATCTTCGTGGCTAGGAATCACTTAGTAGATATTGAAGATTGATGAGTCCTCAAGTTCTGAGGACCAAGCCTTTTTTCTCATTGTCTTTACTTTTCATTATTGTTTTGATGTCCGGGTTACATACTGATCACTCTTGATGTAATAGATGACTTTTGAGACTATGTAGACTTTCGTTTCATTTTCATTAAACTCTTTATGATATGAATTGTCTTTAAAAATCTCTTGATTTTCTTTTATCTTGTTTATGCATGCTAAGTGGCTTGTGTAGGGCCTCTCGAGGTCCTATACATCATGTTACGCCTAGGGTATATTTTGGATTGTGACAAAAAATTATCTGATAATTTCATCGTAATTTATTGATCGGTAAATAACATCTTGATCATATAACCTCCTCACTTAATTCTTCACCAGATTTTCAAGAATAGATTAAGCTAGCAAAAACTATCAAACATGCGCTTTTTGACAAAATTGGATATCAAAATTCTGGAAAAGAAAACCACACAAATGAGTAAAATAAAATTATGAATCGTCCTATAATTGAAAAACTACTTTTCATATATTTTAGGAGGGTTTTTTTTTTCAGGTATAGCAAAAAAAATAAAAAATTCATTGTGATATTAATTTTCCTAATATATATTATCATATATTTTACGAGTGTAGACATTGAAATTTGGTGAGATTCTACAAGACGTGTTCAATTCAAGTTGGGACTCTACAAGACATGTTCATTTCCAACTAGAACTCTTGGAGGATACTCAACCCTAAACCCTAGTTCATGCCTATATAAAGGGTACTATATTCTTTTGAAAAGGCATCTCAAATATTCCACAAATTCTCGAAATATTTATAATGATATCAAATTCAAATCATCCTAGTTTGAGAAATACACCATACACGACCCTCGAATCATGGATAAATATCTTATGAGAGAAGAATTAAAGAGCAACATACTTGTGAATTGTACTCTTATTAATTTATAATAAAATATTCTTGTTTCTTTCGATTTTGTTTATGGTTTGATTTATTTTTCATATATTTAAAATTTGTTGCAAATAAAGTGGCACGCCTAATGGGACTAAATCTACACTTCATCTCTTGTCTCGTAGATAAAATCTTCAAATCTGATGTCACAAAACCGCAAAGGTGGAAGATTGAGTTTCAACAAGTCTACACTATGACACTACAAGGTGTGTTCAATTCCTACTAGGATTCTTGGAGGCTACTCAACCTTAAACCCTAGTTCATGCCTATATAAAGGGTACTATATTCCCTTGAAAAGGCATCTCAAATATTCAGAAAATTCAAGGAATATTTATAAAGATATCAAATTCAAATCATCCTTGTTCGATAAATACGCCAGAAACAGTCCTCGAATCATGAATAAATATCT
The DNA here is from genome assembly GCA_036250505.1 of Solanum acaule. Classification (NCBI taxonomy): domain Eukaryota; kingdom Viridiplantae; phylum Streptophyta; class Magnoliopsida; order Solanales; family Solanaceae; genus Solanum; species Solanum acaule. The sequence goes on along the minus strand of JAJOOR010007003.1, from coordinate 6,460 downwards.
TATGAAAGAATAATCAAGGGACGATAGGAATTCTACCCTTATTGTTTTATAATAAAATATTTGTGTTTCTTCACATTTTGTTTATGGTTTGATTTATTTTTCATATATTTAAAATTTGTTGCAAACAAATTGACATGCCCAATAGGACCAAATTTGTCCTTCATCTCTTCTCTCATATATAAAATCTGCAAATCTAATGCCACAAAACTGCAAAGGTGGAAGAATGAGTACTTTAAGACTCATCTTTGAGTTTCAACAAGTTTACCCTCTGACACTACAAGGTGTGTTCAATTCCAACTAGGATATTTGGAGGCAACTAAACCCTAAACCCTAATCACGCCTATATAAAGGGTACTATATTTCCTTGAAAAGGTATCTCAAATATTCCTCAAATTCATGGAATATTTAGAAAGAGATCAAATCCAAATCATCTTAATTATAGAAATATGTCAGTATCGGACTTCGAATTATGAAGATCAAGTTCAAATCATCCTAGTTGGAGAAATACGTCACTAACGGCCCTCGAATTATGAAGATCAAGTCCAAATCATCCAAGTTTGTGAAATGCGCCACTAACGACCCTCGAATTATGGATAAATCTTAAGAGAGAGAAAAATCAAGGGAGGAATAGATTTGTACCCGCAATATTTATCAATAAAACTATGTTTCTTCATATTTTATTTGTGATTGCAATTTAGTTTTTGTCACTTTAAAATTGTTGAAACAACGAGTTCTAATTTTTTAATGATTTAAAAGTACTTGTTAGTATTATAAATATAATTGAATAATAATTCAAAAATTAGTAAGTGATTATTTTACTTATTATGGAGTCTTATAATGAATAACAATAAGTTCAATCAATAATTTTAAGTACATTAATCAATACACCACGGTATGTGTGAGTCAAGATTTTACTTAGTGATCCGAAGGAGCAATTTGAATTAATGCAGACTAGTTTCCTCCCATATACCCCCAGTGATGCCTATTTCCTACCATTGAAGAAAACAGAGAAAAACTGCTAATTCCACCCACGTCGTAAATGGATGCCCTACCTAATCCATTTCAAATCCAGCCGAAGGTATTCAAGCCTTGTTACAGACTTAAAGTCCTAAAGAAAAATGACCCCTATCCCTCCCAGCCTGAAGTCAGGGCTCTCTTTGTTCGGTGTCTGGGGAAGAGAAAAGAATCTATTCGGGAAGCGCTTACCAACCCCTTTACCGATACCAAAAAGTGGTTAACTATCTTGAAAAAAATCATATCGTCCATCCAAATTGTCTCAATTACAGCCAACTCCCCCTCCCCTATCTCTTTCCCTATTGAAAAACCAGCCCTACCTATTTTGTTCTACAAATGCTAACCAAGTGACACTTTTTCTTCCCTGTTTGGGTCTTTGGAACTATTAGCAGTTGCGGACGAACTTCAGGCTTTCTATGAGTGGAAATCTAATTAGTGAACCCTCTTTTGTACCTGCGCCTTTTGCTTCTAGTCATTGTCACCACTTTGTTATCACCTCTATAGATAGATTTATGCATACTCACTCCAGCAGTCATACAAATTATGCAAAAAGTTTATCTTAAAAACTATTGCACCCATACATAATAGAAAAATTATCTATAAATATTTCAACAACTGTGTATATTGTATATTTTAAGATACAAATTCACATGTTATATACGTATTTAATACTATACAAAAATGATAAGTCTTAATGCTCCCAGATATTTTGATGATCTCCTCACAAATGCAGGGACCCGGTCCTCTGCAGAGTTACGCTCGTCCAGGTCTATGTGCTATACAGCTGGAAAACTGTCGCGTCAGAAGTTGGTGAGGTCGTTAGTGTACCAAACCAATCAGAATGGACGAGGTTGTTTGTCATGCGGTTACTACTTCTTTATGATTGATATATTCAATATCACAAACGATAAATCATCATTCATTCAAAGAGAGAAAACTCAAGCTTCGAAAAACAGCAAGGGACCTCATCGACTAAAGATTGCTTCCTGAACTTGTTGTTATTTTGAGTGCTTGTATTTGTCCTTACATTGTAGGATTCATTTAACTTGTGTTAGAAACGTTTCAAAACTTGGGTGAATCACTGTAAGAACTTAGTTGTGGGCAACTTTGTGTCTTACGTTAAAAGTCTATATTAATCAGTGAGGGTTAGTATAGTGGGGAATGCAGGCATTGCTTTGGCTCGTTTGAGTAATACTTTGTATTACTTAGAATAGAGATTAGGAGGTTAATATCTTGTGTGGTTGTTAACTATGTTTTACTTTGCTTGAGAAAATTAGTAAAAATAGTTTGAAAATCCTGTAAGACAGGTCATGGTTTTACTCCCTTTAGCAAAGAGGTTTCCACATAAAGTTGCATGTGATATGTTTACTTTCAGTATCGTTTTTGTTTAGCATAACTGTGTTAAGCACCTGGTCCTATCGTAGCTAGTGGACGCATACATTCCAACAAGTGGTATCAGAGCTTTAATTTTCTATTTGGGTAACACCAAGAAAAGAAAAGATCTTGAATGAATGACTGCTCCACCAAGCCTGGAAGAAGGTCAATCCACCACTAGACCACCTTGATTCAACGGGCCATTTTATGGATAGTGGAAGACGCGCATGCATGACTACATCAATGCTGAAGATACTGAGCTATGGGATGTGATTCTTGATGGACCATGCATTCCCACCAAAGATGTAGTGGAAGGATAACTTACCAAAGTGATTCCCAAAACTATAAGGGAATACAATGAAGCTGATAGGAAAAGAAAGATAGAAAAGAACTATAAAGTGAAGAAGCTGCTAGTATGTGGGATCGGTCCAGATGTGTATAACAGAATCTCTGCGTGCGAGACGGCCAAAGAAATATAGGAATGCCTCAAAATAGCTCATGATGGAATGACCCAAGTAAATGAGTCCAAGGTAGATATGCTAACAACTTAATATGAGAATTCAAGTATAAAGGAAGGTGAAACCATCAACGAGATGCATACAAGGTTCACTTCTATTACCAACAAACTAAGATGTCTTGGTGAGCCTATTCACCCAAGAAAACAAGTTCAAACAATTCTCAGGGTACTTCCAAGTCATGGGAGAGCAAGGTGAATGCTATCACTGAAGCAAGAGATCTGAAGGTACTCACCATGGATGATTTAATTGGAAACCTTCAAACCTACGAGTTGAACATGCAACAGGGGTCAACTGTGAAGGAAGGAAAGAAGGAGAAATCAGTAGCCTTAAAGATGTCTATGAATGATGGGTTAGAAGAGGAGGATGAGATGGCATACCTCACAAGAAGGTTCCAGAAGATAATCAAGAAGCATAGAGGATTTTAGAAGAAATGGTCTACCAGCAGAGTAGCAAACGCAAATGATCTTTGCCACAAATGTGGGAAGCCTGGACATTTCATGAGGGACTGTCAAAGCCAGAATCAGTAAACCCAGGACTTTAAACCACGTAGAAGAGACCAGGTCTAGACTATGCCAAACGAAAATTTCACACTGATTAAGTAGTGAAGAAATCCTTTGCAGTTTGGGGAAATGGCTCCAGCGAATTCGAGGAAGAAGAAGACAGTCATGAAGATGTCTCGATGATGGCTGTCAAAGATAATGAAACCGTGTTCAACTCCATTTTCTCACTAATGGCAAAATTGGACGACGAAGAGAACCGGGATGAGGTAACTCTCTTTGATCTCAAAAGTGATCTAGATACTTTATCCATTAAAAGATTAAGAAAACTTGCTACAGTGCTAATAGACTCAGAAGATAAATTAACCCCTGAGAATATGACGATAAGTGAAAACTTGAGTATGTGTGAAGATGAAAATGCAGCCCTCAACTCTCAAATGTCTAAAATGAGTGTTAGGATAAGTATTCTAGAAACTGAGAGTACGCAGCCCAACGAGGGACCTGGTACCTCTAAGGGTGGGAAACGAAAACTCAGTAGCTTTGAGGTCGAATTAAAAGAGTAACTAAAGGCATCTGAGTCTAAATTAGTTGCTTCTATTGAAAAGAATTCTCAGTTGATGAAGGACCTAAGTAGGATCAAAGAAGAGTTAAACCATTCCCTGAAATGGACTGATTCATCTAAGATCCTTTTAAACTTAGCTAATCAGAAGTTCAACAACAAAAAGGGCTTAGGCTGTAGACAGATAGAGCCTCCCTACAATCTCACAGTAAATATGTCTCTGTCTATGACAATCTTTTGTGTACCCATTGTGGAAGAAATGGTCATCTGAAGAAAAATTGTGAGTCTCTAAAAAGAGTAAAAGAAAGCCATGAGAACTTCCTCAAGTCGATGAAAAGAAATGTAAAATAAAAAGGTATCTGGTCCCTGCTACCATTAGCAAGAATACTTTGCCCCCATGGACAGGAAGGTTTCTTATTAAACCTTTTGACAGTTTTTGGGAACTCCATCTCAAGTGGGTTCCTAAGTCTAATAAGTGATTCTTGTGCAGACGAGGGGAAGCAGTCAGTGCTAGTACATGGACAGTGGATGCTCAAAGCATATGACTGGAGACACTCAAAATTTCCTCTCTTTTGAAGCACACCAGGGTGGTGGTGTGTCATTTGGTGATGGGAAAAAGGGGTTCATTCTCGGAATTGGGAAAATAGGAAGATTAGCAGAACATCCCATAGACAATGTTCTTTAAGTGAATGGTTTGAAATACAATCTGTTAAGTGTATCTCAAATATGCGATAAGGGAAATGAAGTTTAAATTCTTGTCTGACAGGCGCCTTGTTACTAACTATGTAACTAACAAAGTTGTTATGTCTACCAAAAGAGTCAAAAAAATTTATGTTGCATATCTTGACTCAATAGAAGGGGATAGTCTCACATGTCTAAGCGCTTAGACTGACAATGCAAATCTATGACATAGAAGATTGGGACATGTGAGCTCGTACTTGCTGAACAAGCTTGTTGCAAGGACCTGGTCCACGGACTGCCTAAGCTAAAGTTTTCTGACAACAAAGTGTGTGATCTTGTGCAAAGGGGAAACAAACGAGATTATCTTTCAAACCCAAGAAAGGTGTAAGCACAACCAGACCACTAGAACTTCTTCACATGGATCTATGTGGACCTGTCAAAATTCAAAGCAGAGAAGGCACGAAGTACATTATGGTAATTGTTGATGATTTCTCAAGGTATACCTGGAACATGTTTTACGAACCAAGGATGAGACAGCTGGATTACTGATCACTTTTTCCCAAGCAATTCAATTGAAAATTAACTGCAAGATTGCAAGCATCAAGTCAGACCATGGTACATAGTTTGAAAATAATCAAATTGAAGGCTTTTGTGCTGAAAATGGAATTCATCACAACTTCTATGCACCAAGAACTTCTCAGCAAAATGGGGTTGAGCAGAGGAAGAACAAGACCTTGGTGGATATTGCGAGAACCATGTTGATTGACTCAGGACTTGCAATGAACTTTACTGTAGAAGCAGTCAACACAACTTTCTATGTTACAAACAGATGTTTCATCAGGTCAGTAATCAAGAAAACCACGTATGAGTTATTGAATGACAGAAAACCTTCAATTGATTATCTGAAGCCCTTTAGTTGCAAATGCTTCATGTTGAACAATGGAAAGGATGACCACGACAAGTTTGATGCTAGGAGTGATGTGATGAGTCCACAAATTGGACTCATTTAGGGTTTTATTTTTATAAGAATAGTTCCCTCGAATGCTTATTTTGTCTAAATATCTGATGAAAACTCTTAAGTTTCAGGTATTTGAAGTTTTAGTGAAAGCATGGACACTTAGGCGCAAAAAGGAACAAAGAGGCTGAAAAGAATGAAGAAGCTAAAACCTGAGCTTCGCCAAGCACAACTGGTGATTCGCCGAAGGGATTCACTCCGCCCTTTGTTCCAGTATGCGACGCCCTGAAGGAGAAGGATCAAAAAGGCGATAAAAGGAGCCATCAGCACTTCTCTGAATATTTCCGAGAAGCAGTACTATACCGCCCAATGGTCCAGAACGTGAAGATGCTGAAGGCAGGCATGAAACGGTGATGAAACAGAAGAAGGGCGAGCCGCTGATTCATTCGGCGACATCGACTAACTTCGCCAAAAGATCCGCCAGCGCTATTTTCTGAAGTCTATTAATACTACACTTGTTATTAATTTTAGAAGAGTCAAACATTTATTTTAATTTCTAGAATAGAATAGTACTTTTTGGATATTTACTCTCAAGTTTGGAGAGGGTTTTTGGGAGACTTGAAGAAAGAAGGATTTCATCTTCCCCAAGTTTGAAATGGGTGTTCTCCATTCTTCTTCCTTTGCTTAAATCAAGGTTTAATTTCTTACACCCATTTGATTTTACTATCATTTTAGGTGTATTTTGTTATTTCTTGATGTGTGGCTAAAAACCCCCATTCTTGGGGTGTGATTTAGCAAATATGTGTTGATATTATTGTTGGGTCTTGCTTGCTGATAGGTTAGATGTATTTTAATGGTGATT
>JAJOOR010007002.1:0-64730 GCA_036250505.1 Solanum acaule | reverse complement strand
GAGACTTAACCAATTTTCTGAGCTGGCTGGGGAGGGGTTGCAGTGGCGAACCACGGACCACCAGCACGGGCCGTGGTCTGACCTACGGTCCGTGGATGGTGACCGTAAGTTGCACCTGCAATTTCTCAAAATTTGCATTTTTGTCTGTTTCGAATACGGGATGTTACAACAGCATCCCAGGGGTTAAAATGCCTATCATGGGTCATCCTCTTCTACCACTGATCAGCTGGTCATTTGTATCATATGTGTTATAATTATTATAATGCACAAAAAAGTAAAGAAAAAAATATAACATACACGATTCCACAAGTATAAGCAGAGGTGGTCTCTAATATTTATCTATTGGTATTTGGTTTCACTTGAGCTGTCATTTTACATATGGTTGTATTATTCCTTACATATTCAGTACATTCTTTCATACTGACGTCCCTTATTGGGAATGCTCAATTTCATGCTGCAGGTACAGGTACTCAACTAGTAGATCTCCCCAATAGAAGCACATGATACTTAGCGGTTGTTGGTGAGCTCCAGGTTGATTCGGGGCTTTGTCGAGTCTTTACTAAGCGTATTTTCATAGTGGTACAATCATGAGTTCTAGTAGAGTCTTTGTGGACATTATAAAGCTATCATCTGTATTCGTAGTTTCACTTGTCACATGTATCAGTTCAGCTAGTCAACCTGTGTTCTATATGAAGCTTCTCATAAGTAAATCTATCTACATAGTAGTTTACTTTCTCATCATAGGTCACTTGTAATGCATGTGTTCATATGGTACTTGTCTGCCTCACATAGGGTTGGGGTATGACAAAAGTGGTATCAAAGTGGTTCGTCCTAGGGAGTCTACAAAGTCGTGTTTAGCAGAGCCTTACTTATAAATGTGTTGCGCGCCACATTTATAATTAGGGGGCTGCTTGGACATTTAGGAAATGTTACCTTCCTTCATAAACCAGATCATGCAATAGAGCGAAGTTAAGAAGTCAATTGTCACTTGTACTTGATCATGCTATTCATATTATGCTTATGATTGTTAAGATTAACGGTAGCTAAAATTTCAATATGCAACCTATAGAAAAGGATCTGAAGTTATCAAAATTTAGACTAGATTGAGCTTATTTTATTCGACCGTCCCACTCCATGAGGTATGTAAAGACTTTTATGTTATTTGCATTTAAAGTTGCATTTGTACCATTTGTATCACGTTGGTTCAATTGAGAAAGATATAATATGGTTATCCATATGTTTAAAAAATGATGGGTTACCTAGTTACATATATGAGTTGTAGCATTTCCAAGCACATCTTCTTAGGAGGATGTAACCAACTCTTGAGTTCTATATTTCCTCCATATTTATAGGATCTATTTCTATAGAGGACACTCGTTCTTAGTCTGTGCTATACATAGAATTTTTGGCATTACACATGTACTCGAAATTGATGTTGTTGAACCAGTTTCTTTTAGTCGGAAGAAGGCAGTGGCACAATCTGATAGCTGAATGTATCAGTGCAATAGTGTTACTAGAGATACCCCTAATTGGCTGATAAGGCCTAAATTCTCACCATATATCATCCCAAATATGTTAATAGTTGGCTTTTTATATGGTATGTTCCAACCACCCCGAATAAGTACTAATAACATTTGTATTTTTTTTTATGGTCATAAAACTTAGGGATAAGTGTGTCAATTGCTGCAAATGATATATGTATGGTAGTTCCTATTTTGATCTATGTGTTGACTATAGAGGATTAGTTTGTGACTAAAGGGTAAGATTAACAAAAGGAAAATTGATTGGTCAAACGTAAGTTGTGATTAGTCGGTTGTACATGGTGGGATTAGAGTACATGAAACTACTAGTTTTGATTAAAAGGTACTTGTTAGATAGGAAGCATGTGAGAATAAAGCTTGAATGACACAGGCCGAACGAGTTATAATGGCGCACCTGGGAACAACTTTGTGAACCTTTGTTAGACAAAGAAGTCAATTTAGTATTTATTCAAGTCTTGATATTTGGTCTTGATAACAACAAAGAAAAAGAGGTGAATAGAAAGGTTACCTAGATAGAAGATACATGAGCCGAGTTCATACACATCATTAGTACAAAAGAGAAGTAGAGCATTATACACATGTATAGACTTCCGTCAAATTGAATAGAGCTACTACAGGGTTCATTTAATATATGTCTGCAGTAATTCATCAGCCATAGTCCAGTTAAGGGAGAGGAAAAATTGATCATACTTTAGTTGTTCTTTTTTGCTATCTTGCATTGGAAAAGAGTCAGAGAACCCTCACTTGTTATAAAAAAAGAGGAAATCTATTAGTATGGCCAGACCTATTTAGTCAAGCCCAAAGCGGCTAACTCTCAGACGTTATGAATCATGATATAACTTTATAGGTACCTGACATTTACATGTTAGTAGAGTTCATGTTTTATGGTGCGTTCAAGCTTCACTATTTATTTTCTATTTCGACCTTCAAAGGGCACCAGGCTTTGAGCGTGATATAACACAAGCTAGTAATGAAGGCAAAGTTGACCTCAGCCTTCTACTCTAAAAGACGAACTATTGAGGATTTTCTTTTTCTATCTTGACTGTAGTATTTATACTGACCTAGATGGAAGCCAAGTCCCAATAGCAGAACACCTATAAGAATTCTTAGGAGATTGAAAAGAGTAGATGGGGAAATCAATTGTATCTGCTTTGAGGTGAGTAAGGAATATGATCAGAACTATCCCATCCGTGACTTAACACTTAAGACAATGTATTTGCCCTTATTATGGTAGAGTGGTTCTATATGATATCTCCTAGTTTCCAAAGACGGGTTGTTATATAATTATACATGCTGCATGTTCTATAACTTATCTATTTGTATGTCATTTGCCCTTAGTGGATTACCTTCTCGCAGGTTACCTATTGTCATAGAATGCTTGCATGTAAGTGTTATCCACTTTGGAGCACCCTGTTTATTGCTATATGTTTTCGTAGGACCTTTTCCCTACATGTTATTTATTGCACTGGTTACTTTCCCCTTGTCAGTTGTCCATATTGTGTGGGTATTGCAGGCTAATAGATCATATGACCATTTCTATAAATTCACATGCCTCGTAGCTTACTTGCTTAAACATTACATGCCTTATAGCTTTTCTAGCCATGTGGCATGTGCTCAATTGCTCATATTTCATAAGTGTACTTATTGACTTGTTAGTCCACCTATCCATGTGATATAATGCACTTGCTCAATGTGATTTGTGTTTTGTAGGTCATTTTCTTATATGTCTAATTGTCATATAGTCTACTTGCTTACGTATTATATATTTCGTAGCTTTAGTACTCATGCATCATGTGCTCATATAGTCCATTTCCTACATTCCTTATAGTTCATTCGCTCACACGCTACCCTATGAACAATATGCGCGCGTACACCATATATTTCTATAGCTTAATGCTCGTATATTATGCGCTCCCTTTTGTGCTAATCTGCCTATGTGTCATACCCAATGTGACTTATTTATTTGTATACTATGCCCCTCTGTGTTTATTGACTTGAGTTTTGAACATTCTGGGAAAACATTTCCTTGTATCATTATGTAGTGAAGATTTTGACCAGAAAAGGTTGGGTATTTATGTAAATTTTATCACAATCATAGATAAATAACCTAGCATAATGCCTTATCCAAAGGTGTGGCATAAAACTTTAGAGTTTATATTAACAACTATGCGTTCTTAAAAGACTCGCCTTTGATTAGCATCATGAGATAAAAGAGAAGGGAAAGTAGAGCCCCGATAGATTTGGCCTATGATTTTGTGTCAGTTCCATATAAAAAAAAATTGGGAGATACTATAGTATAATTCTTGACTGTTAAGGCCCGGAAGCTAAGAACAAAAGGTGTAATCTCCATGTAAGTATTGTGGAAGGACTAGAATATAACATAAGATACTTGGGAATAGAAGATGGTAGAGATCCTAAATACCCCTCGTCATTCCAAACATCAACATAAGGATCTGAGATCATGTGGTCCCCTTATATGATCATAAGTCCTACTAGCATTTGTTCATTTGATATGTCGTTTGCATGTCTTGTGTTTAGGAATATTAAATTCCTTATTTGTATGAGTTCTACTTGTGTATCCTCAGTGAATTACATGGTCAAAAAAGGGGTTTGCTTTTCCATATTCTTATTTCATGAACCATATCTATTGAGACGTCATGCGAGACATGTCTATACGTGTTTTAGGTTAGTCTATATCTTTTTGATAGTCCTATTTACAAAGGAAACTCTCGCAAATCTCTAAATGAAATTTCAAGGTTAACCAAACTATCAGCTTAACTTATCATTTGAGGACAAATGATCATAAGGGGGGGGGGGGGGGAAGATGTAACACCCCGTATTCTACGTGTATTAGTTCTATTTATATGATGCTTATAAATTGCCTTGTGTTATAGTTATGGACTAGGTTTCCAATGCAACTAGTGACAATAGAATAGGTTTAAAGTGAATTATCTGTGGATTTTGATGCGACCCGATTAAGTTGACGTCGATGGAAGTATTTAAAGTTGAGATCATAAGGTGGTATTTGAGTCTAAAGTTTAAAGTGACATAGTGTATATAAGTTTTAAGTTCAGTTAAAGGTATTAAGATCTAGAAATGGAATAAAATATTGAGGTGCTTGCTTGACTTAACTAAGGTAGTAGGTGACAAGTAGGTGCATCACCTACTTTGACTTATTGACCAGCCCAAAGGACCAAGTAGGTGCATCACCTACTAAGACTCTTTTGACCATGTTATTGGGCCAAGTACACTACACCTACTTGCATTAATTTGGCCCAAGTTGAGTAGAAGAATAAATAGACAGCCAAGGCCCAATCTTTCCAAGCCCACAAGAAATAATTTGAATGGAAAATTAGGTGCACCACCTACTTAAATGTGTGGACTAAATTAAAGACACATGTTGGCTGCAAATGAAGTACAAGAAAGGTGGCAAAAGAGAACCTATTAAGGCCAAAGATCTTATACAAATATCTCATTTTTCCTCTTATCCAAATTTTAAGCTCTCAAGTTCATATATTTCTATCTCTCAAGATGAAACATCCACCCAATATTCCCACTAGGGTTCTAATTATTTTTCATCTTGTTTCTTCCAAATAAGCCACAAGATCACCTTTTCTCCTCTATTGTTTAAAGTATATTGGACAGTTCTTCAATGGGGAGATAGCTATATGTGTTGGCAGCCAAGGTTTTGCCACTCTCTTCCAAAGATTAAAGTGACCATATCGGGTTCTAAAAGCCATTTTTGGAATATTTTCCTCTTTCACCCTCAATTGGTGATAACCCGATCGAGATTGAGTTTAGAGAAGTAACTTTCCCCTTAAAGTTGGTCACACAAATCATCAATCCTTGGGAAAGGATACTTGCTCTTGATGGTCACCTCGTTCAACTATCGATAATCGATACACATTCGGAGTGAACCATCTTTTTTCTTAAAAAACCATACTGGAGCACCCCATGGTGAGATGCTTGGTCGGATGAAACCTTTGTCTAACAGATTTTCCAACTGTTTCTTTCAACTCCTTAAGTTCCGTCGGAGCCATTCTATTAAGAGGAATTGATATAGGTTACGTATCTGAAAGAAGGTCAATGCCAAAATCTATTTCCCTTTCGGGAGCAATACCAGGTAGATTATTTGGGAACGCTTCCGAAAACTCTTTTACAATTGGGACCAACTCAAGAGAAGGGATTTTGGAATCTACATTCCTCACCCTCACTAGATGGTATAAGAAAACCTTAGCAATCATCTTTCTAGCCTTAAGACAAGAAATAAGCCGACTCTTAGGCATATAATTTCCCCCATTCCACTCTAAGATAGGCTCATTTGGGAATTGGAACTTAACCACCCTAGTTCTACAATCAATAGAAGCATAACATGAATGCAACCCATCCATACCAAGGATGACATCGAAGTCTAACATATCAAGTTCTACCAAGTCAACAAGAGTAACTCTATGAGATAAAGAGACGAGACACTTTCTATATACCTTCTTAGCCAACACAAAATCACCAATAGGGGTAGAAACAGAAAAAGGAAAAAGTAGCACCGGGATCAACCAAAGCATACACATCAATTTGAAAAACTGTTAACATGCTGGTAACCACATCGGGTGAACTCTCTTGATCACTTCTAGTTTGAAGAGTATAGAATCGGTTTTGCTTAGGGACACAGCACCTGAACCGCTTGGACCAAATGAGGGGTAGGGTTGAGCCCTACGAAGAGTATATCCCTCATTCTTAGCAACCAAAGGACAATTCCTTATCTTGTGATCCGTATTACCACACCCAAAGCAAGCATTGGAGCCCACTAGACAATTACCCTCATGATTCCTCCAACATTTAGCTCAAGTAAGCATTGAGCACTTACTACTATCTCCCTGAGGTTTAGGGTTAGACACCCTTTCATTGTTAGACCTTGGAGAAGCATTAGAAGAACCTTGCCTGGAGAACCTTTGCCGAAACCTTGAATGACCTCGTCCACCGGTCCTAGAATGTGAGAAGTTACCATCATCCGTTATTGCCCTTTTTGCTTCCCTAGATCTTTCCTTAAGCTTTTCTTCCTCAATTTGTTGGGCATGCATCATAAGGCGAGAAAGGTCCATTTCATGAACAAGCATAGCCATGCAACATTCTTTGACAACTAAGTCGGACACTCCCGACACAAAGTTACTCATCTTGGTCCTACGATCCGCCACAATAGAAGAAGCATATTTAGATAGTTGAGTGAACCTCAAGGCGTACTCCCTCACTCATATTTCCTTGCCAAAGGTTGATAAACTTAAGTACCTTGGACTCTCTCATATCTAGAGAGAAGAACCTATCAAGAAAAGCACTTTTGAACCTTTCCCACTCAATGGGACCCGCTCCTTCCAGCCTTGCCTCTTTCCATTTATTAAACCAAATCTGAGCAACCCCTTTGAGTTGATAAGAGGCCAACTACGCCTTCTCTACCAGGGTCACTCTCATAATAGAAAGTATCTTATAGACCTCGTCGATAAAGTCTTGAGGATCTTCCTCAAATTTGGAGCCATAAAATTTTGGAGGGTTCATCTTTGTAAAGTCCTTTACTCTTGCCGCCACCGTACCCACATTTGGGTTCACAAGAGCTACCACCTCTCTATTGGCTTGGGCCATCATGGCTTGATCCAACACTTAGAAAGACAAACTAAACTCCGCATTGGTTACATTCTCAGCCAAAGGATCAATCGGTGCTTGAGGAGGATCTTGGGGAGGAACTTCTTGACCACATTGTCTCCCTTAGTCCTTCTAGCATTAGCCCTTCTGGTAGTCATGTCCTGAAAACCATCGGGTAAGGATTAGGATAAAGAATTTATAGAGTTAAACTCCATGGCACGACTTAGAGAAATGAAGAAGTGAAGTTTCCTAAACATCTAGTAGCCTTTCATTCATAAATGTGGCACGCTCTGTACTTATGAACAAGACTCTACTTGACATGGTTTGAGACATCCTAGAATCATTCTAAACCTTGTGCTTTGATTACCAAGTTTGTCATAACCCAAGGGTACCTCCTAGACGTAACAAGGCGTATAAGACCCCGAGAGGCCTCACACAAGCCACTTAGCATATCACAACATAAAGTAATATGAGCGGAAATTTAAAACATTTTAATACAATCTAAGTCTTTATAAAACGAAGTGAAAGTCTAAAAAATTGTCTCAAACAATCTAAACATCATGAGTAAAGTCTTGGGACACAGCTCAAACAATAGTCCAAGACATAAAATAAAGACATAAAAGAAAGTGGTGGTTACATCCTCGAATCCAATGATGACTTACCAAATTTTCACTTCCTTGAGCTACTATGATCCTAGCCACGAGAATGAGTGTCGACGTCGTCGGACCCTATATTTGATAAGAATGTAGGGAAAAGTATGTGTTAGTACAATCAAGTACTAAATATGATGGCTAGCATAAACATAATGGTTAGTCAATACAAACTATAAGCATATTCAATGCACATAAATCATCATCATAATAAGAAAGGAATACTTCTCAAGTAACCTTACTTATCCTTAGTCAAGACTTGGGTCATCCACCTCTAGTCAACTTACCTCATGGAAGGCATATCAAGAAAAAATCCAAGCTATTCATTATTCACAACATTATCTTCATCATTCATACTTACTTTTAAGACTTGGGGATTCCCTTTTTTGCCTAACTTACCAAGGCTAATGGGTATTCGCCTCTTGCCTTACTTACTTTTAGATCGTAGGTACTCGCCTCTACAATCTCATCATATGATGCGGGTACTCGCCTCCACACCATTTGTCATATATTGCAAGTACTTGCCTCCACATTATTTCATAAGGATCATAAGTACTCACCTCCATGTCCATTCATCATAGTAAGAATGTGGGGACTCACCTCTTGTTCAATTCTAAGGAGTATGGGAATCACCGCATATCCTTTCATATGGAGATCAAGGGTAATCGCCTCTCGCCTCATCAATTACATAAACTTTTAGTCTAGATTCATCTTAGGTGAGCAATCCTTTCAACCTAGAATCATTCATGTGAGAAAGCCTTTCACATTTATACATTCATACTTGATTCATGGGGGAAGTATCTTTTCCTCAATAATAAAATCAATTACCAACAATTCATATCCTAAGCGTTACTCTTAAAGCCCTAGATATCATGATAATCAATTAAGCTTTATTCTAAAGCTATTCTAATCATAATTCATCAATCCTATAAGGATACATCTAAACCCACAAAGTTTCCCTTTATGGCATCCACCCAACTATATCAATTCTAGGTTAGAATCATGAAGAAGGCATGGGTACATGTAATTTCATCCTAAAAACATGATCTACTATCAATTCAATCATAAATAATCATTATCCACTCAATTGGATCAACATTAATCATAACCCACAACTAAAATTGCGGAATTCTTCATCAAATTGGGGAATTCTAGGGGACTCCATGGATGGAAGAATACATGGATGAAAAGTCATCATACCTTGATTACAATGCCTTCAAAAGCTTTAAGATTGGGAAACTTGATCTTAACCTAGCTCAAATTTGTTCCTTCTGCTTTCAACTTCTAGAGAGAGAATATTTGAGAGGATTTTCATTTGGGAGTAGAGAGAATGACTTAAATGAGGGGTTTTGGAAGTTAAAAATACTTATATAGGTGTTTTAGACTTCGGCAAAATGGCACCACTTTGATTTAATTAAGATCGAAAAAGACCCATATGCCCCTAAAATAATCACCAGGTCCTAGCCCATGAGACACGATTGACAGATAGTGGATGGACCTATGGTCCAACTAGTCAAGCATCGTTCGTGGTCAGGGACTTTTGGCCAGTTGATGGGCAATTGGACCACGGGGTGTTGATGGACCTACGACCCGTGGGTCTAGTCGTCGTCCTGACCTTAGGGTTTCCTGAGGTGCCCAACCACAGACCCACCTAGGGTCCGTTGTCCCAACCACGGTTCGTGGTTGGCCACTGTTGGTCGACACCTGCAGATTTCCAAAAGCTGATATTTGCCTCGTTTTGAATCCGGGGTGTTACAGTCTACAGCTCCAGCAGCACCAACAGGTCACCCAACTCTGTAGGGTGCTTTGTCTGGTATAGGTGGTTATCAACGCCAGAATAGGTTATATGCTCTCCAGGCTCGCCAGGATCAGGAAGATTCTCCTGATGTAGTCACCGGTACATTACGAGTCTTTCATTTTGATGTTTATGCATTGTTAGATCCAGGGGCTACATTGTCTTCTTTTACTCCCTACATAGTAGTAAACTTCGGTGTCAATCCAGACACTCTTTCAAAAGCCTTCTCAGTCTGTACTCGATTTGGTGACTCATATATAGCTACACGGGTATACAGAAATTGCCCTGTAAGAATCTCTTAGAAAGTCACCTCAGCAGGTTTTGTAGAGTTAAAAATGGTAGCTTTTGATATCATTCTAGGCATGGATCGGTTACATTCTTGTTATGCCTTAATCGATTATAGAACTAGGATCGTTCGATTTCAATTTCTAATTGAGCCAGTCTTAGAATGGAACGGTAGTAGTTCAGTGCCTATGGGTGGATTCATCTCTTACCTTAGGCTAGAAAAATGATTTCCAAAGGGTATAATGTATCATCTTGTTCGAAGGATTCAAACTCCAAAACCCCAACTCTTGAATCAGTCCCGGTAGTAAATGAGTTTCCAAAAGTGTTCCCAGAAGATATTCTCGAAGTTCCTCTCGAAAGGGAAATCAACTTCGAAATAGATCTCCTTCGAGATACCCAACCCATTTCGATTCCTCCTTACAGAATGGCTCCAGCCAAGCTTAAGGAATTGAAAGAGCAGTTAAAACACCTTCTAGATAAGGGCTTCATCAGACCTAGTATCTCTCCATGAGGTGCGCCGGTGTTGTTCGTGAAAAAAAGGATGGTTCTCTCAGAATGTGCATTGACTATCGACAGTTGAACAAAATCACAATAAAGAATAAGTATCCCATCCCTAGGATTGATGAATTGTTCGACTAACTTTAGGGTGCTAGGTTCTTTTCTAAGATAGACCTCAAATCCCTCTATCATCAACTTAGAGTCAGAGATATTGACATTCCGCAGACAACTTTCATAACTCGGTATGGTCATTATGAATTTGTAGTTATGTCTTTTAGACTAACAAATGCTCCTGCAACTTTTATGGACTTAATGAATAGGGTGTTCAAGCAGTATTTTGACTTGTTCGTCATTGTGTTTATCTATGATATCCTCATTTATTCTCGGAGTGAGGAAGAGCATGCAACTCATCTGAGAGTTGTTCTGCAAACTCTCAAAGATCGACAGTTATTCGCTAAGTTTAGCAAATGTGGATTATGGTTATAGTTTGTCGCTTTCTTTGGTTATGTGGTATCCAGAGAAGGGATCCGAGTGGATTATCAGAAAATTGAAGATGTACAATAGTGACCCAAACCCACTTCTCCAAGAGATTTCAGAAGTTTCATGGATTTGGCTGGGTATTACAAGAGATTTATTAAAGGATTTTCATTCATAATTTCCCCACCGACTAAGTTGACTCAGAGAAAGGTTAAATTCCAGTGGTTAGATGAGTGTGAGAAAAGCTTCTCAGAACTGAAGACCAGGTTGACCACATCTCTGGTCTTGACTTTACCAGATGGTTCAGACGGTTATGTAATTTATTGTGATGCATCACGGGTCGGTCTAGGCTGTGTATTAATGCAGCTAGGTAAGGTTATAGCTTAAGCTTCTAGACAACTTAAGGTTCATGAGAAGAACTAGCTGACTCATGACCTCGAGCTTTCAGCCGTAGTATTTGCCAGAAAGATTTGGAGACACAACTTGCATTGTACGGTGTCCATGTTGATGTGTTCACAGATCATAAGAGCCTCTAGTAAGTGTTCACCCAGAAAGAGTTGAATCTTCGTCAGAGAAGATGGTTTGAATTCCTCAAAGACTATGACATGAATATGTTTTACCCCCCGGGTAAGTCCAATGAAGTGGTTGATGCTCTCAGTAGGTTTTCCATGGGTAGTGTAGCTCATGTTGAGGAAGAAAAGAAAGAGTTAGCCAAAGATGTTCACCGGCTTGCTCTCTTAGGAGTTGCCTTATGGACATGTCAGATGACAGTGTGATAGTGCAGAATGGGTCATAATCTACATTGGTAGCGTAGGTTAAGGAAAAACAAGATAGCGATCCTATGTTACTTTAGTTGAAAGGTACAGATCATCAGCAGAAAGTTGGGGTTTTCTCCCTAGGGGGAGATGGTGTGCTTCGTTACCAGGATCATCTATGTGTTCCTAATGTGGCTGATTTGAGGCAGCAGATCCTTTCAAAAGCTCATAACTCCAGGTATTCCATTAATCTTGGTGCCACTAAGATGTACTGTGATCTACGAGAAGTCTTTTGTTGGAACGGCATGAAGAGGGACATAGCAGACTTTGTGGCGAAGTGTCCTAATTGTTAATAGGTTAAGGTAGAACATCAGAAACCAGGAGGTATGACTCAAGAGACTAGCATTCCTACATGGAAGTGGGAAGTGATAAACATGGACTTCATTACGGGTTTACCTCGTACTCGCAGACAACATGACTCCATTTGGGTAATAGTGAATAGAGTTACTAAGTACGCTCACTTCTTGGTCGTCAAGACTACAAATTCAGCGGAGGACTACACCTAACTCTACATCAATGAGATAGTCAAGTTTCATGGGGTTCCCTTATCTATCATCTCAAATAGAGGTCCTCAATTTATATCTCATTTCTGGAAATCGTTCTAGAAAGGTCTTGGTACTCAAGTAAATTTCAGTACAACATTTCATCCACAGATGGATGGTCAGGAAGAACGTACCATTTAGACCTTAGAGGACATGTTAAGAGTTTGCATGATCAATTTAAAAGGTAGTTGGGATGATCACCTACCTCTCATAGTGTTCGTCTATAATAATAGCTCTCATTCCAGTATTCAGATTGCCCCGTATGAGGCGCTGTATGGGCGTATAATGCAGGTACCCGATTGGTAGGTTTGAAGTAGATAAAACAGCCTTGATATGGCCAGATTCAGTTCGTAAAGCTATGGAAAATTTTCATCTCATCAGAGATACACTAAAGACAACTCCGAGTCATCAGAAGTCCTATGCAGATGTGAGGAGAAGGGAGATAGAGTTTGAAATCGATGATTGGATTTTCTAAAGGTGTCACCTATGAAAGGGGTGATGAGATTTGGCAAGAAAGGGAAGATGAGTCTGAGATATATAGGTCCTTAAAGATTCTTGAAAAGGGTTGGTAATGTGGTTTATGAGTTAGATTTTCTAGCAGAACTAGCAGCAATTCGTCCAGTCTTCCACATTTCATTATTGAAGAAGTGTGTGGGTGATCCGATATCAATAGTACCATTAGAGAGTGTGGTTGTGAAGGATAGTTTCACCTATGAAGAAGTGCCAATAGAGATTATTGACCAACAGGTTCGTAGGTTGAGAAATAAAGAAGTCTTTTAAGTGAAGTTTTTGTGGAGGAGTCAGTCCGTAGAGCGAGCTACTTGGGAAGCAGAAGCAGCCATGAAGCCCAAGTATCCTCATCTCTTTCCTTCCGATTTCATTTCAGCTCGAGGTAATAATTCCTCTCCAGTCTCTTAGTTTACTCTTGCGTAAAATCAGTCTCAGTATCTTGTTCCTTCAGTTGTTCTTGTATTTCAGCATATTTGCATGTTATTGGAAATTAGTTCAATTAGATATCAGTTTCTTGTACTTAGTGGTAGGGATCGCAACTCTTTCCCTCCATACTGAGCTAGTTTAAACTTCATTCGAGGATGAATGTTACCAAGGGGGAGATATTGTAACACCTTAGAAATTAGACTTGGACTTTCAGCAGAAAAACAACAGAAAAAGGTGACCCACAGATAGATTCACGAGTCGTGATCTGGACCACGGTCAGTCACCCTAATCGTGGTTCACACCCACCCAGAAGTGGTGGACCACGGGACCCTTCACGACCATGAACCACCACACAAGTTGTGGGAAGGCTTATAGAGGTGAGGCAGAGCAACCAAGGCTCAAGCATCAGACCATGGAGCCCACCACGGGCCGTGGTCTTGTTGACGAGTTGTGGGAGGGTCCGTCGTCCTGAGCCAGCAAAACCCCAGCCCAACTGAAGAACCACGATGGCCTTCATGGTCCGTGGTACTTCACATGAGTCGTGGTAGGGATCATGGTTAAACCCCCCAGAACCACTAGACCATGTCCAAGAACCACGGCCCACTTGACGGGCTGTGGTCCCAAAGATGGACCGTCAGTGGCTCCGTGGAAAGGCCTCGTCAACTTTTAAGTTAGGGTTATTTTGGTCTTTTCCCCTTTTCATTGGGCATTTAAACTACGTCATTTTACTCAGTTTAATCCTAATAATCTAGTCAAAACCTATCAAAAACCTTTATTCCTAAAAATCACCAAAACTTATAGCAAAAAGAAAAGAGAGAATCGACCATCCCCTCAAGAACACGCAACTGCTTTCTTTAGTTCCACCCCAAAATCAAAGGATTTATCCGTAGATTTCATCACCAGGGATGTGGGATTTCACTACTGGGTTCCTTTCATCTACTAGGTCCCTAGAATTCAGTCAGTTCCTCGATTCTCTATATCTTGCTTAGACTTAGGGTATCTCAAACTTGGATATTTACTGTGATTTAGTTGTTGTAGTATCCTAAATCGAAATAGTATGTTTCTTGGAAGGTTTGTTCAGTTCCTTGTATGAAACTCAAAACCCTAGTGGTGTAGATTCTCTTAATTCAGAAATTACCTTGCTAGGTCAGATAAACAGATAATCATGCTTCAGTTATCGAATGTTGCATTATCAGTATATAAATGTTGCATGTTCAGTTAACATGTCAGTATTTTGAGCTACTCAGTATTTAAGTTACATTCCATTCATATTCATATTCAATTGGGAGTAGACTTAACACCGAGTTGGAATAGGGTACAATGTATCCTTATAATCTAAAACTACGTGCCCCAATAGGAGTATAAGTCCCTTCTATTGGGCATCATATTTAGTGATCACGCTAGTCATGCCTTTATACCCCTGGCAAGGTATATTGGGTCCTTTGGATGGGGCGTATACATCGGACTCCACGTTTAGCTCACGTGGTTTTATGTCGGTTAATAGTAGCTCACATAGTCAAACCCTTAGTGCATTTGACCATGTTTTTAGTTTAGCAAGTCATGTTCATGATTAGCTCTTGGTCATTGCATTCAATTTAGCTTTTCAATTATCTTTTTTAGTATTAACATTCTTGCTCAGTTTACAGTATTGCTTAGTTATGCCTTGTTTCAGCTTATATATGTTTGTTCAGCTTAGTATCTATATCTTGCATGCTCAGTACATTCAAAGTGCTGACGCATACTCTGCACTACATCCTTTCTATGATGTAAGTTCAGGTACTCAGCATCCGAATCACGCTTAAATTGACTTTCGGTCCACACTCAGCAGCTTCATTGGTGAGTCCTCATAATCTAAGGACAATAGACATGCTTTTATTTAGCCTTTACTTTCAGTTTTTAGCTTTGCTAGAGTTACTTGGGGAGTATATTCCAACAACTCAACTTAGTTAGAGGCTTTTCACACATAGTAGTAGTATCAGCTTGACTTGTTAAGTTTGATCTTTCAGTTGTTATTAAACTCTTAGTATTGTTTATACATTCAGACTAGTTAGGTATTCCCCATTTTTCAAATAACCACTATTTTAGCTTCCACATAGTTCTTGTTTATTTAGTTATCTTTCAGTATTCTTATGATATGCCAGACACAGGGTTATCTTGGGGTCACTCGTGATCCTAGGTCCCATTTTACGTCAAGGGGTTAGCCTCGAGGCATGACAATCAAAGTCTTTACTTCGGATGTATATGCATTACTTGATCCAGGTGCGAGTCTATCTTTTATGACTCCATATATAGCAATGAGGTTTGATATTCTTTGCGAATGACTTCCTAAGACCTTCAGTGTTTCCAGACCTGTTGGTGCATCTATTCTAGAAGTAAGAGTTTATCGTGATTGTGTCATCTCTGTCAATCACAAGGACACCATGGTTGACTTAGTCGAGTTAAACATGGTGGACTTTGATGTTATTCTAGCTATCGACTTACTTTATGTTGTTATTGTAATGACATGTTTCTGTCGTTATGGAAAAGCCGATGGGGATGGAATTTGGGCCAGAAAATTTCTGGGTACCAACTTGGAAATTTCTAGCCTAGGCCAGACTTGGACGAAAATTGAGTCAGGTGACGTCTAGGCAAATCATGTAATGGATTGGGGATTCTATTATGAATTTTATCACATAAGTGAATAGCTAAGACGTTAAGGAGTATGTACAACTTTATGAAATCAAATTTAGGCGAGTAAAACTCCCGAAATTGATCTTAGAGTGAAAGGGAAGTTTTAGAACGTCAACGGTTGAAGGTGTGTTGTGAAATGGGAGCTTGAAACTCAAATTCCAAGTTTATGTCTCCGTGCATGGCACCGAGGAAGGATTAATCCTACCAGGGCGGGGCTACTATGGCGGGTTGAGGTCTGTAGTGGCAGGGCAGTCACGGCTTAAATCGGGGAAAAGTCCCAAAAAATGTTATTTTCTACAAAAACTGCATTCTAAAGAGATAAGGGGCGACCCACGGTAGTTTCTTGACAGATTTCTATGGATTCTAGCGCTAAAGGTAAGATAATTACTCCCTTAATCCGTATTTCGATTCTTAGAACTTTGAATCTTAGGCAATTATCGTTGGAGGAGGGTTTTGGCCTGAAGTTAATGGTGGTAAAAGCCCTAATTGAACATTAGGATCTTGGGTTTGGCCTTGGCTTGATCATATTTTTTTATAATTCAGGTAAGTTAGACCTTGTTTAGTAATCATTGCGTTAATTGTGTATTTTAGAGCAAGAACGAGCTGAAAGACTTCGGAAAGGGAAGGCTCGCGTGTCTTAGGAGTATTCATGCTTGGTTTCGAGGTAGGTGATAGTTCAATTTCCTATTGTGTGTTATATGCTGGTAAAATGCTGCATCGTATGCATGCATGTATGAGAATAGGGAAATGTGAATCAAATCTAATGAAATGAATATGTGCGAACAATTGCATGCCATGAACATGTTACTTGCATGTGTGCCTATGTGTACTGTTCATTACGGGTGTAATTGTGTTTGTGGTTGTACTGACTGGATCGGGTGTCACGTTCTGACACATACATTGGATCAGGTGTCACGTTTCGACATATATATTGGACTGGGTGTCACGTTTCAGCACATGTATATTAGATCGGGTGTCGCGTTCCGACATACTAACAGTTTGGTTGTGGGTTCCATGAGAGGACTACTTGTGATTATTACATTTATATTTGTTTGTCATTGATATTGGAAAATTGTATGTTGCTCTTTAAATAATAATTGAATTATACATTCTGTATATATATGTGTTTACTGTGTTGTAATTACTTGCTTATGTTCCACTTACTGGAGTAGCTGTGTGATCCTACCAGTACACTGTGGTTTGTGTACTAATACTGAACTTGCTCATTCTTTATTGAGTATAGGGCATCTTCAGGCGGCTACTAATAGACCTCCGCTAGGGGATCATTGAACGAGATCGGATTCGAGGGTGAGCCAGTTCTTTCAGGCTGCCATAGATCCTCTATTTGTTTAGTTTATTCTTTTCGGACTTAGACTATATAGTTAGACTTATTCATATGTTTAGTTTCGGGGTTGTACCCCTTTTTTCTTAGACTTGTTGATTGGTAAAGTTTTGGTACAATGACTTTCAGGTTCTAGGGTTGAATTTCCGCAATAGTTATGTTTAGTTGTCTATTTAAACTTTCAGAATTTATGGAAACTCCATATTAATTCGTCACTTAAACCTGCTTCCTGTAACACCTCGCTATTTGAAAGAACTAGAATTAGAAAGAAACTGTGTTTGGAAATAATCAAATTTGGAAAGTTTGACAAAGTTAAGATAAGTATGAGCTTTGGGTCAACTTGAAACGACCATAAATCCTAGCTCATGATGAGTTAGGTGTGCTACCAGATACCTTAGGAAATATCTTTGAACCATCTTACCAACGCCGCCGAGTTTGCTCGATTTCAAGTTCATATGAGGGAGATATGACCATTCAAAGTTGGGTTGTCTAGATAAGAAAAGTCAAAACCGGATTTTAGAAGGGTATTATGGTCTTTTCACTACGCATTTAATTAAATACGGTTTTGGTAATTAAGTTGGGGTCTAAACTGCATTGGTTCAGTTTACGCTTTACAAATTAAGTTAGTGTTTTGAGAGAAGAGAAAAGAAGAGGAGAAAAGAGGAGGAGAAGCAAGGATTCGTCACGTTCTTGAAGCAAAGCTTGTGATTTTCACCAAGGGTTGATCCCTACGAGGTATATGAGATCACATAGCATTGGGTTAGTTCACCCATGCGCCAATCATGATTTAATTCAGCGTAATTGTGTTTCTTGAAAGAAAAGATAATGAGTTCTTGATCGATTTTGTTTAAGTTTCATTTGAATCTTGATTGTTGAGTTTTGGAGGAGTTCTTGGGGTGATTTGATGAGATTTAAGGTTGTTTTTGAGTGGGTTCTTGTATACCTTGGTTGTGTATTCGATTCTAAGCGTTTGGGGAAGAAACTAATTAAATTTAGAGAGATTAGAGTTGAAAAATGAGCAAGAAAAATCATCAAATTTCTGGGTAAAAGGGGTGGGTCGCTGCGCCACTCAGAGCGCCCCACATCAAGTTCTAAGGTTTGGGCTCTTGGACGTCATGCCACTCAGAGCGCCCCAACCCGGTTTTTGTGGTTTAGCCTCTGGCGCCCGGCGCCACTCAGAGCGCCAGTGAAGCCAGGCCTCCTACCCTTTCCAACCTCTTTCCATTTGAGTTTCCTTGAATCGTACCTATGTTTTCTAGTGGATTTATACACTCTAAGGTACGTCTAAACATCATGATATTGTCTATACCACAAGATCATGACCCTTGAATCCATAAATCAAATTCAAGGTAGAGCTAAGAGTCAAGGTAAGAGAGTTCTTAGTATCTTTCAAAAGTCTTATGCAATCATTTTAAACTTGTTTTAAAGACTTAAGTCTTGAGTTTGAAAAAGAGTAGAGCCAAGTTCATTCCTTTAAATGATTTATGGGAACTTAGTAATCCCAAAGAACAAATATTTTCACATTTAAGATAAGAGGAAACAGCGATTTCAAAATGAGTTTCATGAGTAGTTTTGAGTTCCATCTCTTTTAAGAGATAAGCCTTTTGAGTAATTACCTCAAATCACAGAAAGATTTTTGTTTTAAAACATATGAGCTTAGTATATTTTGGGAGTAGTATTGAGCACCGATATGGGGACGAGTTCATAATAACTCGTCTCCATAAACCATGTAGCCATCGTGGGTAGAAAGGGTCATACTTTTTAGAAGATTCCTTAATTCTTTTTAGCATAGACTAGTGGATCCACTTAGTTGAGGTGTTCTATATCCCGGCAAGTTATAGGGCAGTTATGGTAGCGTGGGCGAGAAGTTGTATCATCACATAGCTTATAGTGATGGTTATCAGTTAGAGAAACTTCCACAGAATTATATTACTTTATTAAATGAGTAAATTGAGTTGTTATTTACTGTTTAAATTCTTTATATAAACTGCACCTTTACTGTTGTTTTATTGAGTATCCATGAGTTGAGTCAAGCTGAGGTAAATATGTTCTTTTAAGAATCCAGTTCAAGCTTATGTTGTGTTTAGTTTTCCCCTTGCATGCCCGTACATTCAATGTACTGATGTCATTTGGCTTGCACCGTATTATAATATAGATAGATGTAACCAGGATCAGCATCCAGCACCCCGTTGATCCAGTTGAGCACTCAGAGTCAATTGGTGAGCCTCCTTGCTTTTCGGAGGATCCCTTTTTTATTGCTTTAGTATTTCAGTTGTTAGGATGATCGGGGGTCTTTTACCGACATCCCTCATTGTTTTTTTAGAGGCATCATAGATGGATAGTTATAGTTCTCTAGTCTTTCCATTCTCAGTTGTTTATGTTAAGACCTTGAGTTGCCATTCCGGCTAGTTGAATGTTCTTTTAAGACATTTCAATTTATTGCATAAGTTATATTTTGAGATTGTTTCTTATTATTTAAGTTTTTTGCTATAAGTTAAGCCTGACCGAGGGTTCATTGGGGGCTAGCAATTGTTCTCGAGTGCCAGTCTTGCCCAGGGTGTAGGCTCGGGGCGTGACAAACTTGGTATCAGAGCATCAACTTTAAGAGTCCTAGAGAGTCTATGAAGTCGTGTTTGTGGAGTCCTAGTTATCGGTGTGAAGCGCGCCACATCTATAATTCAGAGGCTGCGATATTTATGAACTATCTCACTTATTTCATATTCATGTCATGCGATAGACTTAATCTCTGTAAAGTTTCCTTCTAACTCGTGCTTGCGTCTGTATTTCAGATCATGCTTCCATGAAGATCTATCTGAGGTCATCCTGCTAGGAGGAACATTGAGGAGGAAGGGGTACCCAATGCACCAGAAGTGCAACCCCAAGGGGAGGTCACCAATGCTGAATTTTGGGACGCAATCCGAATGCTAAGTCAAGTTATGACTAACCAGGTTAAGCAACAAAGAGGGGCTCGACAGGAAGTGGCTGATACTTCAAGGATCTGAGAGTTTTTTAGGCTAAATCCTCCAAACTTCATTGGTTCCTATGAATGTTCATGAGTATAGTTTGAAGTTCACTCAACTCTCCCAATATGCTCCGGAGATGGTTGCGGATATGAGGAGCAAGAAGAGTTTGTTTGTTGTTGGGTTGTCTCATCTGTTATGTAGGGAGGGCAAGGCAGCTATGCTGATAGGGGACATGTACATAGCAAGGCTTATGGTTTATGTGCAGCAGGTTGAGGAAAAGAAGTTGAGGGATAGAGAAGAATTTAGAAACAAGAAGGCTGAGACAAGGAATGAGTCCGGGCAGCAAAGGAGTAATGTGAACCATTCTTCCTTTCAACATAAGCAAAAGGGAGCTACTCCATCATCTGCTAGTGCACCTACACCAAGGAACAAATGTGAGTCTAATAGTCAAAATTTCAGAGCTAGACTTGCTCAGTCTCAGGGTAGTGTGGCACAAAGAGGTAATTGGGCTCCCATATGTGCTAAGTGTGGTAGAAGCCACCCAGGTGCTTGTCGCGATGGCTCGATAGGATGTTTCAAGTGCAGCCAAGAGGGTCGCTTCATGAAAGAGTGTCCTAAGAACTGGCAGGGAAATAGAAATAGGGGCAATAGAGCCCAATCGTCTTCAGTTTCTCCACCAAACAGAGCTGCACCTAGAGGAGCTACTTCAGGTACTGGCGGAGGACTAAACCGCTTATATGCTATCACTAGTCACCAAGAGCTAGAGAATTCTCCAGATGTTGTCACTGGTATGATGAAAGTCTTTACTTTTGATGTTTATTCTTTGCTAGACCCAAGAGCAAGTTTATCTTTTGTGACTCCTTATGTTGCAATGAATTTTTAGGTTCTTCCTCAGAAACTTCGTGAGCTATTTAGTGTTTCTACACCTGTTGGTGAGTCTATTCTAGCTGAGAGAGCGTATCGTGATTGTGTCATTTTCGTCAATCACAAGAGCACCATGGTTGATTTAGTTAAGTTGGACATGGTTGATTTTGATGTTATTCTGGGTATGGACTAGCTTCATGCCTATTATGCCTCCATTGATTGTAGAACTCAAGTTGTTAAGTTCCAAATTCCTAATGAACTAGTAATAGAGTGGAGTAGAAGTTTACCAATGCCTAAGGGTCGTTTCATTTCGTACCTTAAGGAGAGAAAGTTAGTTTCCAAGGGGTGTGTCTATCACTTAGTCTGAGTTAATGACTCTAGTGCTGAGACACCTCCTATTGAGTCAGTTCCTGTAGTGAGTGAGTTTCCTGAGGTCTTTCCAAATGATATACATAGAGTTCCACTTGAGAGAGAAATAGACTTCGGTATAGATATTCTTCTCGATACTTATCCTATATCTATTTCTCCATATTGAATGGCTCTAGCAGAGTTGAAAGATCTCATTGATAAGGGTTTTATTTGACCAAGTGTCACACCTTGGAGCGCTTCAGTCTTGTTTGTGAGGAAGAAAGATGGTTCCCTTAGGATGTGTATAGATTACCGTCAGTTGAACAAGGTTACTATCAAGAATAAGTATCCTCTTCCTAGAATTGATGATCTTTTCGATCAGCTTCAGGGTGCCACTTTTTTTTCTAAGATAGACTTCATATCAGGCTACCATCAGTTTAGGGTAAGGGAATGTGATATTCCAAAGACAGCTTTCAGGACCCGTTATGGTCATTATGAGTTTCTGGTCATTTCGTTCGATTTAACCAATGCGTCTGCAGTATTCATGGACCTTATGAATAGAGTATTTAAGCCTTATTTAGATATACCAAAAACGGCATTCAGGACCCGCTATGGGCACTTTAAGTTTTTAGTGATGTCGTTTGGGTTGACCAATGCACATGCAGCTTTCATGAGTTTGATGAATGGGGTGTTCAATTCATTCCTGAATTCTTTTGTTATTGTCTTTATTGATGAAATTTTGGTGTATTTGATGAGTAAGGAAGAGCATGCAGACCATCTTCATATTGATTTGGGTGTTCTTGGGAAACAGAAGTTATATGCCAAATTTTCCAAGTGTGAGTTCTAGTTGAATTCAGTTGCCTTTTTGGGGAATGTGGTTTCAAGGGAAGGGGTAACGGTAGATCCCCAAAAGATCGCAACAGTCAAGAACTAGGTCCGGCCTAGCTCTATGACTGAAGTTTGGAGTTTTGTGGCGCTTCCCAACTACTATCGACGGGTTGTGAAGAATTTTACTTCTATCGCCACACATTTTACAAGGTTGACCCAAAAGGAGGTGCCTTTCGAGTGGACTGACTAATGTGAAGAGAGCTTCCAAAAGCTCAAGACGTTTTGGACCACAACACCTAACTACCGGTGGAAGGTAAAGATTTCATTGTTTATTGTGATGATTCATATTCGGGTTAGGGTGTTGTGTTGATGCAGGATAAGAATTTCATAGCTTATGCATCACGACAGTTGAAGGTGCATGAGAAAAACTATCTGATGCATGATTTGGAGTTGGCAGCGGTAGTGTTTTCCCTCAAGATATGGTGGCATTACCTTTGTGGTGTCAAGTGTGAGGTGTTTACTGACCATCACAGTCTACAACATGTATTCAATTAGAAGGACCTGAATCCGAGACATCGAAGGTGGATGGAGTTACTCAAGGATTATGATGTTACCATTTAGTATCATCCGGGTAAGGTTAACGTGGAGGTAGACGCATTAAGCTAGAAGATAATGAGTATGGGTAGTCTAGCTTGCTTGGGTGTGTCCAGCGACCCTTAGCCAAGGAGATTCAAACCTTAGAGTCTAAGTTCATACAGTTGGGAATCTCAAAGAAAGGTTGGGTATTAACCAACCTTGAGGTTAGGCCCACATCCATTGAGGAGATCAAGGCCAAACAGTTTGAGGATGAGAGTTTGAATGAGCTCAGAAAGAAGACAGTGTCTGGCAAGGCATAGGATACGGCACTTGACGCAGGTGGTATGCTTAGCTTTAAAGAAAAAATTTGTGTTTCTCGAGTGTATGACTTGATTCAGGAGATGTTGACAGAATCCCATGGTTCGCGGTATTCCATTCATCTGTGTGTGACCAAGATGTACCAAGATTTGAAACGACTTTATTGGTGGCCTGGCATGAAGAAAGACATAGCTGAGTTTGTGGCTAAGTGCCAAAACTGATAGCAAGTAAAGTCTGAGCACCAAAGGCCTGAAGGTTTGCTTCAGCGAATGCCAATTCCGAAATGGAAGAAAGAGAGGATAGCTATGGATTTCGTGGTCGGTCATCCCAAAACCTTGGGGAAGTTTGATTCCATTTGGATGGTGGTTGATAGACTAAGTCATCCCACTTCATTCCAGTCAGAGTAGACTATAATGCTTAGTAGTTGGCTAAGGTTTATGTGAACGAGATAGTGAGGCTGCATAGGGTGTCCCTTTCCATCATCTCGGACCATGGTACGTAGTTCACATCAAGTGTTTGGAAAAAATTCATGAGGTGTTGGGCACTCAACTCACTTTTAGCATAGCCTTCCATCCGCAGATGGACGACCAGTAAGAGAGAACTATTCAAGTGTTAGAGGACATGTTGAGGGTTGACTTTGGAGGGTATTTGGATAAGTCCCTATCGTTGTGTGAGTTCTCCTATAATAACAGTTACCATTCCAACATGAAATGGCACCGTTAGAGGTCCTTTATGGGAGAGGATGTAGATCACCCATAGGGTGGTTTGAGGCTGGAGATGTGAAACTGTTGGGGGTTGATTTGGTGAAATATGCTCAGGATAAAGTGAGAAGCATCCAAGCTAAGCTTCTAGCAGCTCAGAGTCGATAGAAGAAGTATGCAGACCGTAAGATAAGGGACATGACGTTTCAGGCTGGTGATCAAGTCCTTCTAAAAGTGTCACCCATAAAGGGAGTGATGAGATTCGGCAAGAAGGGCAAGCTTAGTCCTCGATACATTTGACCATTTGAGATTCTTGATTGTGTAGGGCCGGTGGCTTATAGGTTGGCTTTATTGCCTAGCTTATCTGGGGTCCACCCAGTGTTCTATGTGTCCGTGTTGAAGAAGTATCATTGGGACGGAGATTACATCATAAAATAGGACTCAATTTTGTTAGACAAAGACTTGTCGTATGAGGAAGAACCAATTGCAATTCTTGACCGCGATGTCCGGAAGATGAGGACCAAGGAGATAAAGTCTGTGAAAGTTCGATAGAAGCATTGTCTGTTTGATAAAGTTACTTGGGAAATCGAGAAGGAAATGTGAGACAACTATCCCCAGTTGTTCAACGATCCATTTACTACTCTACTCTTGCCATAACCAGTTTTTACTAGTTTATCACTCGGGGATGAGTGATGGGTAAATTGGTATCTATTGTAATGACATGTTCCCGTCATTATGGAAAAGCAAACTGGGAAGGAATTTGGGCCACAAAACTTCTGGGTAGTAACTCGGAAATTTCTAGCCTAGGCCAGACTTGGATGAAATCTGAGTCAGGTGAGGTTTAGGGAAATCTGGTAATGGATGAGGGATTTCATTATGAATTTGATCACATGAGTGAGTAGCCAAAATGTTAAGGAGTATGTACGGCTTTACGAAATCAAATTCAGCTTAGTAGAACTCTCGAAACTAATCTTGGCGTGAAAGGGACGTGTCAGAACGTCAAGGGTTAAAGGTGTGTTGCGAAATGGGAGCTTGGAAATCAAATTCCGAGTTTCTGTCTCTGTGCAAGCCGTTAGGGTGGGATCAATCCCGCTAGGGTGGGGTTGCAGTAGCGGGTTAAGGTCCACTGTGGCAAGGTAGTCGCGACCTAAGCTGGGGAAAAACCTCAAAAACGTTATTTTCTGCAAAAAAAATTGTTCTTAAGACCTAAGGGACGACCCAAGACAGCTTTTTAACAGATTTCCAAGAATTCTAGCGCTAAAGGTAAGATAATTACTCCCGTATTTTGATTCTTAGAACATAGAATCTTGGGTAATTATCATTGGGGAAGGTTTTGGCCTGAAGTTAGTGGTGGGAAAAACCCTAATTAAACATTAGGATCTTGGGTTTGGCCTTGGGTTGATAATTTTTGTTATAATCCAGGTAAATTAGACCTTGTTTAGTGATCATTGCGTTAATTACATGTTTTAGGTCAAGAACAAGCTGAAGGCTCCAGAAATGGAAGGCTCACATGTCTTAGGAGTATTCAAGTTTGGTTTCGAGTTAGGTTATGGTTTAATTTCCTTTTTTGTGATATATGTCGGTTAATTGCTTCATCGTATGCATACATGTATGAGAATAGGGAAATGTGAATTGATTATAATGAAATGAATATGTCCAAACAATTGCATGCCATGAACCTGTTACTTGCATGTATTCCTATATGTATTATTCATTATGGTTGTGATTGTGACTATGGTTGTACTGACTGGATCAAGTATCACATTCCGACACATACATTGGATCGGGTGTCACGTTCTGACACATATATTGGATCGGGTGTCACGTTCCGACACATGTATATTGGATGGGGTGTCACATTGCGATACACTAACAGTTTGGGTATGGGTTCCATGAGAAGACCACTTGTAATTATTACATTCATATCTATTTGTCATTGATATTGGAAAATTGTATGTTGCTCCTAAAATGATAACTAAATTATGCATTATGTATATGTGTGTTTACTGAGTTGTAATTACTTGCTTATGTTCCTCTAACTTGAGTAGCCGCGTGATCCTACTAGTACACTTTGGTTTGTGTACTGATACTGCATTTGCTCGTTCTTTGTTAAGTACAGGACATCTTCAGGCGGCTACTGATAGACCTCAGCTAGGGGATCATTGACCGAGACCGGATTCGAGGGTGAGCCAGTTCTTTCAGGTTTCCATGGATCCTCTATTTGTTTAGTCCATTCTTTTCGGACTCAGTCTATATAGTTAGACTTATTATTATGTTTAGTTTCGGGGTTATACCCCCTTTTTCTTAGAATTGTTTATTTGTAGAGTTTTGGTACAATGACTTTCAGGTTCTAGGGGTTGAATTTCCGCAATAGTTATGTTTGGTTGTTTATTTAAACTTTCAAAGTTTATGGGAACTCCATATTAATTTTCCTACTTTCGTATCTTTAAATGCTTTAGTTTCTTTAAGTTTCTTAGTTGGGTTGTATTAGTGTTTCTCCAATCGGAGGGTTAGTGGGTGCCAATCACAGTGGTTGATGTTTGCGTAATCAAGACACAACTTCCGATGCAAGTGTCTACGATCATACAATAGTTTAGTAACCCAACCAAGGGTTGGGGTCGAGTCCCAAGGGAGTGGGCGTGAGAATTAGTGGTTGCGAAAGTGCTAAAGCTGGTCGTAGCAAAGGACTTTGGCGAATGAAAACATAACGAATTAAAAGGCTGACACAAGTGTCAAGTATCAAATGGGGGTTTGTACGCAAGAAACAACTAAAACAATGAAAATAAGGAAAAATACAAGTGTGGAGACAAAATTCTTGGGATGTGATAGGAATACGGGATAAACTAAATCATTGGGTAAATGCTTTTGATAGTAAATTCATTGAGTATTTGTGACTAGGCTAGACTTTAAGGGGGATAAGCTCTCTCTCGAGAAACCTACCCCATTTCAAATGCGTTCCTCTTGGACACCCACTTGCCGCATGAAGAACAGCCTCCACCTTAACCCACTCACTCCCTCGAGCTGAGTGTGTGGGCATGGGACTAGGGTTCACTCTCTCGAGCTAAACCTCATGTCGACCCATTCACACTGACCAGCAATCTAGTGGTCTTAATTTTACGACCTCTCCCTCGAGCAAGCCGAAAACACATAAATAAATTTGTATTTGCAACTACAAATTCATTACAACCACTAACTGAAAGCACATTTAAACTACAAATAGACTATCAGCAAGCAAGACCCAACAACTAACCTAACCCATATTCACAAAATCACACCCCAAGAATTGGGGTTTAAGCTACGCATATAAAAGAGATAAGGACGTATATCAATATCAGTTTCCATCAATGGGTATACAAGATTAAGTCTTAAAACAAGCCAAAAGTAAAGAATCCAAGAGACCTAAGTCCAATTTCTTGAAGATGAAACCCTTGAAAGCTCCAAGTTCTTCAAAACCCTCTCCAAAACTTAGAGAAAATATCTCCAAAACTCTGTCTCAAACTTAATAATCTAAAAACTAGATAAAATAAGCTAAAATTTGCTAATAAGAATAAAAACTGAACTAGTATTTATAATTTTCAGAAAATGTGCTCCGAAGAATCTTTCGGCGACGTTAGTGGGAATCGCCGATGCATTCAGCGATCCGCCCTTTGGTCTACTCCGTCACCTTTCATCAGTTGCCTTCAGCATCTTTGTGTCCTAGGCGATGTAACACTGCTTCGTGAAGTCGCTCGGTGATACGCCGACAGCTTCTTTTCACCGCCGACTTGCTCCTTTCCTTCGGAACTTGGCACACTGGAACAAAAGGTGAATAGGCGATCTATTGGTGATTCACCAAATGGGTTCGGCGATTTGCAGATCTTCATTTCTTCGTTCTTTTAGCTTCTTTTGCTCATTTTTGCTTGATAGTGTCCATGTTTTCCCTCAAACTTCAAATACCTAAAACTTAAATGTTTTTATCAGATATTGAGGTAAAACATGCATTTGAGGACACTAATTTCCTCAAAATATAGCCCTCAATGAGTCCAAATCGTGGACTCATCAGTGGTCTGGGTAGTGACAGTTATGCCTCAGTTGATTGTAGAACTCGAGTAGTAAAGTTTCAGTTTCCTAATGAGCAGGTTCGAGAGTAGAGGAGTAGTTCAACAGTGCCTAATGGTTGTTTCATTGCATACCTTAAGGCCAGAAAGTTAGTCTCTAAGGGTTTCATCTATCACTTAGTCCGAGTTAATGACT
Organism: Solanum acaule; assembly: GCA_036250505.1. Taxonomy (NCBI): domain Eukaryota; kingdom Viridiplantae; phylum Streptophyta; class Magnoliopsida; order Solanales; family Solanaceae; genus Solanum; species Solanum acaule. Next base: position 36,717 of record JAJOOR010007002.1, on the reverse strand, counting down.
ATAGTGTTGAGACACCGCCTATTTAACAAGTTTAAGTTTTGAGTGAGTTTCTCGAGGTCTTTCCAGATGATATTCCCGGAGTCCATCCTGAGAGAGAAATAGACTTCGGAATAGATATTATTCTCGATACTTAGCCTATCTCCATTCCACCATATAGAATGGCTCCAGCTGAGTTAAAAGAGTTAAAAGAGAAGTTGAAAGATCTTCTTGATAAGGGCTTCATTCGACCTAGTGTCTAACCATAGGGCGGTCCGGTCTTATTTGTGAAGAAGAAAAAAGGTTTTCTTAGGATGTGTACTGATTACCGCCAATTGAACAAGGTCACTATCAAGAATAAGTATCCACTTCCCAAAATTTAATCTTTTTGATCAACTTCAGGGTGCCACTTGCTTTTCTAAGATAGACCTTAGATCTGGCAATCATCAATTGAGAGTAAGGGAAAGTGACATCCTGAAGACAACATTCATGACCTGTTATGGTCATTATGAGTTTCTTGTTATGTCTTTTGGTTTGACTAATGTTCTTGCAACGTTCATGGGCCTTATGAATAGAGTGTTTAAGCCATATCTGGACATGTTTGTTATCGTGTTTATTGATGATATCCTGATTTATTCGAGGAGTGAGAAGGATCTTGCTAGCCATCTTAGAGTAGTTCTCCAAACTCTCAAAAATAGAGAGTTGTATGCTAAATTTTCTAACTATGAGTTTTGTCTTGAGACAGTGGCATTCTTAGGCCACATTGTGTCTGGTGAAGGGATTTGAGTTGACACTCAAAAGATTGAAGCAGTGTAGAACTTGTCCATGCCCACATCTCCAATTGAAATAAGGAGTTTCTTGGGATTGGCTAGATACTCTAGAAGGTTTGTCAAGGGGTTTTCATATATTTCATCCCCGTTGACAAAGTTGGCTTAGAAGAAAGTAAAGTTTCAATAGTCTGAAGATATGAGAAAAGCCTACAAGAATTGAAAACCCGGTTAACTACTGCCCCAGTATTGACCCTACCAGAGGGTACAAAAGGCTTTGTTGTGTATTATGATGCATCCAGAGTTGTACTTGGTTGTGTATTGATGCAGAATGGTAAGGTTATAGCCTATGTCTCTAGACAACTTAATATTCATGAGAAGAATTATCCAACTCACGATCTAGAGTTGGCTGTTGTAGTATTTGCTTTGAAAATATGGCATCACTATCTCTACGGTATTCTTGTAGATGTGTTCATTGATCACAAGAGTCTCCAGTATGTTTTCAGTCAGAAAAAGCTTAATCTCAGACAGAGGAGGTAGTTAGAGTTGCTCAAGGATTACAACATGAGTATACTCTGTCACCCAGGTAAGGCTAATGTTGTTGTTGATGCTTTGAGCAGGTTATCTATAAGAAGTACTGCCCATGTTGAGAAGGTAAAGAAATAATTGGCCAAAGATGTGCAAAGACTTGCACATTTGGGAGTCTGTTTATTAGATTGGTGGTGATGAATGGGGCTGAATCATCATTGGTATATGAGGTGAAGGAGAAACAAGACCAAGACCCCATTTTACTTGAATTAAAAAAGAATGTTCATAAGCAAAAGGTGATGGCTTTTGAACAAGGGGGAGATGGTGTATTAAGGTATCAAGGTAGGTTGTGTGTACCAAGGTTGGATGAACTCCAGGAGAGGATCATGGAAGAAGCTCATAGTTCCAATTATTCGATCCATCCCGATTCCAGAATGATGTATCGTGACTTGAGAGAAGTCTATCACTGGAGTAGTATGAAGAGGTTTATTGCAGATTTCGTTGTCAAGTGCCTAAATTTCCAACAAGTCAAGGTAGAGCACCAAAGGCCCGGTGGTGTGGCTCTATTTATAAAGATCTGCTGGAATGGAAGTGGGAGAGGATCAATACGGATTTCATTACTGGCTTGCTGCGATCTCGCAGGCAGCATGATTCGATTTAGGTAATTGTAGATCGGATGACTAAATCAACCCATTTTTTGCCGATAAAGACTACATTTTCAACAGAAGATTATGCCAGGTTATATATTCAAGAGATAGTCCAACTTCATGGACTTCCTGTGTCCATCATTTCATAGAGGCACACAATTCACCCTCATAATTTTGGAATTCTTTCCAGAAAGGTTAGGGTTCGAAGGTAAATTTGAGTAATACTTTCTATCCTCAAACTGATGGTAAAGCAGAATGTACGATTCAGAATTTAGAGGATATGTTGAGGGCTAGTGTGATTGATTTCAAAGGCCATTGGGATGGTCACTTACCTCTCATAGAATTTGCTTACAACAATAGCTATAAATCTAGCATCCAGATGGCTCCTTTTGAGGCTTTTTATGGGGGCGAAGGTGTAGATATCATATTGGATGGTTTGAGGTTGATGAATCTGAGTTGATAAGGCTAGACTTGGTTCATCAAGCCATGGAGAAGGTGAAGATTATTCAAGGAAGGTTGAAAACACTGCAAAATCGTTAGAAATCCTATATAGATGTTAGGAGAACAGACTAAGAATTTGAGGTTGATGATCGGGTTTACTTGAAGGTTTCACCCAAGAAAGGTGTTATGAGATTTGGTGAGAAAGGGGAGCTCAGTCCCCGGTACATTGGTTCTTACAGGATCTCCAAGTGGATTGGCAATGTAGCTTATGAGTTGGGGCTATCGTCAAAGTTAGCAGCAGTCCATCCGGTATTCCACATTTCTATGTTGAAGAAGTGTATAGGCAATCCTTCACTTATTAAACCTACTGAGAATATTGGTATTAAGGACAGCCTATCTTATGCGGAGATACCTATACAGATTCTTGTTTGTCAGGTTCACAAGTTGAGAACAAAGGAGGTTGCATCTGTCAAGGTCTTATAGAGGAATCAATTTTTTGAGGAAACTAATTAGGAGGTTGAGGAGGTTATGAAGAAGAGTTACCCGCATCACTTTGCTTCCGGAGAAATTCCAAACTAAGGTACTAACTCTTTTCTTAGTACTCTATATGTAAATTGTGTGTAGCATGCTTGGGATGAGGTTGTTAAATGTATTCCACCCCCTATTCTATTTAGTGTGATCTCATTCGAGGACAAATGTTCCCAAGGGGGGAGATATTGTAACAAATTGAACTTTGGTCAGTTTTTAAGTTTTGGGTCCAATTCAAATGACCATAACTTTTAGCACAAGATGAGTTGGGTGGCCCATGAAGTATCAAATCAAAGGTCTTTGAGTCCTCTTTGCAACGCCGTCAAGTTTTCTAAATTTTGAGTTTGGATAAAGGAGTTATGCCCGTTTGAGTGCAGCCTCTCTAGTTAAGGCATTTTCATCCATTTTAAGGAGGGGTATTTTGGTATTTTCCTTACCCCACTAGCCTAGCACGTCTTTTCACCCAAATAGGGGTCTAAACTAATTGAGATTAGTTCTCATTCATTCCAAAAGAGCATAGGGTTGTTAGAGAGAAGTTTAAGAGGAGAAAAGAAAAAAGACTCGAGCATTCTTTCAAGAACTTGAAGATTTCGCCAAGAATATGGTTCTTTGGAGGTATGTAAGCTCTCACAGTGTTGGGTTTATTCACCCTCCTGCCAATCATGTGATTTTTATGCATAAATTCATTCTTGAGGTTGGTTGATTTGAATTCTTGAGAAATTCTTGAGGTTTTATCTTCATTCTTTAACAATGGAGTCTTGTTAGTTCTTGAGGTGAGGGTCTTGCGAATGCGTGCTTTTCTTGATGTGGGTTTTTGATTCATTTGTTGGATTTATTAATACAAATGAGTTAAGGAGGAAAACATTCGACTCTAGATGAGTTAGTCCTTGAATTGAGCAAGAAAAAATCGTCAAAGTTTGAGGTTTGAGGTGGGGTTCATCGCGCCCCCAAGGCACTTGGAGGACTGGCGCCATGCGCCTGCAGTGCGCCCCAACTAACCTCAGTAATTGGAGGCCTGACGCGGCGTGCCACATAGGCGTCAGTAGGGTCATGCCATTTTCCTACTACGTTCTTGTTGTGTACTGGTTCCTTTGAGTCGAATTTTCATTCTCTTCTTAATACGAACTATCTAAGCCTTCATTAATCATTAAGAGATCATATATATATATATCCTAATCATGACTCTTAAATGTTCATTTCAAATTAAAGTAAATATTCAGAGTAAGGTTTGAGAAACCTTTTTGAGTCATTTTGAGAAGTCTTTTACAATCTTCTAAAACGTGTTTTAAGACTTAAGTGAATGAGTAAGAGAATGAGGAGAGTTGAGTTTCATTTTTCAAAATGAGTATAAGGGAACTAAGTATTCCCAAGTGTTAACACTTTTACATTTAAAACAAGAGGAATCCTTGATTTCTAAATGAGTTCATGAGGAGTTTTTGAGCATTATCTCTTTTATGAGAATCTTTTGAGTAATTATCTCAAATTGAGGAAGAGTTATGTTTTTAAACATATGAGCATGCGTTATATATATTATTGGGACTAGTATTGAGCATCGATATGGGGATGAGTTTAGACAACATAAAATCCTCATAAACCATGTATGCCAACATGGGTAAAGGATCATACCTTTTAGATGATTCCTTATTGCTTTTAAGCACAGCTTAGTGGATCCACTTAGTTGAGGATGTTCTATACCCCGACAAGGTATATGACAGTTCTGGCAGTATGGGTAAGATGTTGTATCATCACGTAGCTCACAGTGATGGTTGTCATTTAGAGAATCTCACAAATAAGAGTAAATAGTTTATTGTATTTTTATATACATTTGAGTTACTATCTACTATTTTAAAAACTTTATACGTCTTGCACCTTTTATTGTTGCTTTCATGTTGAGTTGAGTTGAGTGAGTTGTTGATAACATCATGGACATCATAGATCACGTGATAGCTTTAGAGGAGCTCGATGGTCACAATGTAAAGACATACAATGTGTAGAAGGTCCATCAAAGTGAAGAGAAAGAAAAAAGAGGTCATTTATGCAAATGGTCATCTCATAATTTCAAGAATTCACAAAAGAAGACAACCAAACAAGGCCCTTATCTCATTAAGGGTAAAATTGTAAAGAAAGTGTCTTCTTCATTTTATTAGTATAAATAGTAGTCCCTTTATTTTGAAAGACTTAGACTATGTTGAATATTGACTCTCAAAATGTAGTATATTCTTATTGAGTAATTAGTGAGCAATTAAAGTGAACTCTTGGGATTGCTAGTTAACTTCTTGGGTTTGATTAATCAAAGAGCTACCCCTTTGTGATTCTTGGTTTCATTTTATTATTCTTCCTTGAGTTGAATTTAGTTTGTTGAAGTCAATTTGGAGGTGAGGGTTTTAGTCCCTTGTTGCCCATAATTTCAATAGCTTGAGTATTAATCCACATATCTTTTATTTCTTTGTTCCTTTCCTTGCTCATCCTTATCATTTGGTATAAGAGCTTAGGTTTAGATTTGTTCCTACAAATTTTGTCTTGGTTTGTAAAACATAATATGAATTTTTTCTTGTTTTGATTTGTTGTTTTTAACACTAGATCTTTGTTCCCTAGTGTTTTTTGAGTCTGGGTATCAAATTTTGTTCAATTTGGAGTCGTAGAAGTGAAGTTACCATTGAAGGATTTCAAGCTTTCCAAACTTTTCAAATTTTGAAAGTGGGTCTTTTGATTGAGGAGAAATTGGAGGCTAATAATTATTGGGCTTTGTTCTCTATGTTGAAGGAAAGAAAATCCTAAATTTTGAGTCAATTGCTAGTTGATTTGAGTGTGTTGGCATTTAGTGTGTGTTCTTGGTTGTTCCTTGAGATTGAGTCTCCTTAGTATAAAGCTTTTTGCTCTAACAATTATACGAACCCTCTTGCTATGAGGACATCTTGGTTACTTGTCCTTCTTATGTTTTTTCAAGGTTTGGATTCGAGGACGAATCCTTTTCAAGAAGGGGAGGATGATAACTTCATGGAAATCATAGATCACGTGAAAGCTTTAGAGGAGCTCGATGGACAAAATGTAAAGACATACAATGTGTGAAAGGTCCATCAAAGTGAAGAGAAAGAAGAAAGATGACATTTGTGCAAATGCTCATCTCATAATTTCAAGAATTCACAAAAGAAGACGACCAAACACGGGCCCTTATCTCATTAACGGTAAAATTGTAAAGAAAGTGTCTTCTTTATTTTATTAGTATAAATAGTAGTCTCTTTTATTTTGAAAGACTTAGACTATGTTAAATATTGAATCTCAAATTGTAGTATCTTCTTAGTAAGTAATTAAGGTGAACTCTTGGGATTGCTAGTTAACTTCTTGGGTTTGATTAATCAAAGTGTTACCCCTTTGTGATTCTTGGTTTCATTTTACTATTATTCCTTGGTTGAATTTAGGTTGTTGAAGTCAATTAGGAGGTGAGGGTTTTAGTCCCTTGTTGCCCATAATTTCAATAGCTTGAGTATTAATCGACATATATTTTATTTCTTTGTTCCTTTCTGTTGATCTTTATCATTTGAGGTGAGTATGTTTTCCCTTTCTATCAGTTCAGCTAAACCCTAATTTCAATTGAAGATTCTAACTTGTAAAATTGGAGAATTTAGGAATCTTATGGAGGAAAGGACTCCATAGGTGAAAACTATCATACCTTGATGTGAAAAGCCCACAATAAATAATGAATTTGGAGACTTGATCTTGAAACCATAGACTTTTTCTTCAAGCTTTAGAGAGAGAATTATTTTTGGGGAAGAACTTGATCAACTTTTGAGAATTTAGGAGAATGAGTTCAATTGGGTAATCTGGGGGATTAAAATGTTTATATAGGGCCTAAGGTAGAAGTTAAAACGATATAGTATTAGGTTAAAACAATTAGGGTAAGACCCATGAACCTATATCGATAGTTCATACCTACAGACCGTCCTGGTAAACAGTTGGTGGGGTTCAGGGGGTTTTTTTTGGACCTTCAAATTATGGGGCCCATGTATGGTTGGTAGGTCTACCGACGGACCATACATGGCTAACGTAGTTCCTAAAGATTTCTAAAAGAAATTAATTTTTTCTCTTGTCACCTACGAATGCCACCTATGGCCTGTGAGTGCTCTTACCAACCGTAGGTCACCTGCAACCCAAAACATTGCATTTTTACATCCTTTTTGAATCTGAGGTGTTATAATATCTCCCCCTTAGGAACATTTGTCCTCGTATGGGACTCAAAACATCATAAAAAAGGTAGGGAGAAGATCTAACAGCCCAACATGAATACAATCACGTAAATGCACATATTCGAAGAGGAAAATCAACTCCATGCTCAAATATATCCAAAACATCATCTCATGAGGTCTATATGTAACTCATACTCAAATTCACATAAACATGGAAAAATTGATCAAGTTGACTCATTTTTTCTCAAAAATTAGGTTTATCATGAATATGCATAAATGAGGACTCATGGGAATATCTAAGACACATGAAACCAAAAGAGTAAACCATGAGGAACTAAATACCTCAAGCTAGAGTAGGAATAGAGGGAAAGAGATGAGGATAACGGGAAATCATATTGACCTCGGCCTCCCAAGTAGCACCCTCAACTAACTGATTCCTCCAAAGGATCGTTACGAAAGCAACTTTGTTTCTCAACTTCCGAACTTGCCGGTCCAAAATCTCAACCGGAACTTCTTCATAACAAAGACTATCCCTTATACACAGACTCTCTAATGGTACTATAGATGTCCAATCACTAACACATTTCTTCAACAAGGAGACATGGCAAACCAGATGCACCGATGCCAATTCATTAGGTAATTTGAGTTCATAAGAAACTTTATCAATATGCCTCAAAATATGATATGGGCCCACCTAAAGGGAACTAAGTTTCCCTTTCTTTCCAAATCTCACCACACCCTTTACGGGTGAAATTTTTAAGTACACCCAATCATGAACATCAAACTCAAGGTCTCTCCTTCAAATATTGGCATAGGACTTTTGTCGACTTTGAACCGTTTTCAACCTTTCTCCAATAAGCCGAACTTTCTCCATAGCTTCATGTGCCAATTCGGGACCCATCAAAGCAACTTCACCCATTTCAAACCAGCCTAGAGGAGATCTACACCTCCTACCATATAGAGCCTCAAATGGAGTCATACCAATGCTAGAGTGATAGTTATTATTATACACAAACTCAATCAAAGGTAAATGATCATCCCAATTACCCTTGAAGTAAATTACACAAACCCTCAACACATCTTTCAAAGTTTGGATAGTACGCTTCGCTTTCCCATCAATTTGAGGATGAAAGGTCTTACTAAGCTTAACATGAGTACCAAGCCCCTTTTGAAAAGATTTCCAAAATTCAGAAGTGAATTGGGTACCACGATTGGAGATAATGGATAGGGAAACTCCATGCGACCTAACCATCTCTCTTAGATATAACTTAGCATGGTCTTTCGCCAAATAAGAAACCTTGACTGGAATAAAATGAGCCGATTTCATCATTCGATCCACAATAACCCAAATCGAGTAATGTTATTACCGGGTATGGGGTAAACCCACAATAAAGTACATATTAGAATCTTCCCACTAGTAAGTAGGCATGCTAATATCTTGAGATAAACCTCCTGATTTTTTATGTTCAACTTTCACTTGTTGAAAACTAGGACACATAGCCACAAATTCCGCAATATCCCTCTTCATCTCATTCCACCAATATACCTCCCACAAGTCACGGTACATTTTGGTGGCTCCTGGGTGAATGGAATATCGAGAACTATAGGCTTCAGATAGGATTTTCTCCCTCAAGTTATCCACATTGGGAACACACAATCGACCTTGATATCTAAGCAATCTATCTCCCCCTTGGGAGAAAGCCTCAACGGAATATCGAGAACTATGGGCTTCAAATAGCATTTTCTCCCCCAAGTTATCCACATTGGGAACACACAACCGACCTTGATATCTAAGCAATCTATCTCCCCTATGGGAGAAATCCTCAACGGACTTCCTAAGCACCACTTCCTTCAATTCAACCAAATTTGGATCAAGACCTAGCTTGGTCTTCAATCTGACACAAAAGATTATTCTGATCCATTATTGACCATAACACCACCTTTGGTAGAATCAACCAACCAAACACCCAATTGGGCCACTCTATGAACACTACGAACCAACTCCTTCTTTTCTTCCTTAACATAAGCAACACTACCCATTGATAACCGACTAAGAACATTCGCCACCACATTCGCTTTGTCGGTGTGATAGAGAACACTCATATCATAATCCTTTAGTAACTTAAGCCACCTTCTTTGGCAAAGATTTAGATCTTTATATTTAAACACATAATGCAAACTTTATGGGCGGTAAAGACATCAACATGAACACCATATAGGTAATGCCTCCAAATCTTTAAGGAAAAAACAACTGCCGCTAGTTCTAAATCATTGGCAGGATAGTTTTTTTCATAAACCTTAAGTTGTCATGAAGCATAGCCAATGGCTTTCCCATTTTGCATAAGGACACATCCTAACCAAATTCTTGAAGCATCACAATAAACAACAAACCCATCAGCTCCTTCCGGTAAAGTCAACACCGGAGCAGAATAAGTCTATCTTTCAATTCTTGAAAACTCTTTTCAGAAGCTTCCGACCATAAGAATTTGAATTTCTTTTGGGTCAATGGAAAGGCAATCGAAGAAAACTCTTCCACAAACCTTCTATAGTAACCAGCTAAAGCCCAAAAAACTTCTAAAATCCGAAGGGGATAGAGGTCTAGGCCAACTCTTAACTACATTTTTCTTCTTAGGATCTACCTCAGTACCTTTTTCGGAAACAATATGACCAAGGAAAGCCACAGATCTTAACCAGAACTCGCACTTACTAAACTTCACAAAAAGTTGTTGGTCCTCGAGGACTTGCAACACAATCCTCAAATGATCGGTATGCTCATCTTCATTCCTTGAATAGATCAAAATATCATCAATAAACACGATCAAGAACATATCAAGGTATTATCTAAACACACTATTCATCAAATCCATAAGCGCAGAAGGAGCATTATTCAAGCCAAAGGACATCACCAAAAAACTCATAATGACCATACCAAGGTTGAAAATCGATATTCAGAATGTCATCCTCTTTTACCCTTAATTGGTGATAACCCGACCGGAGGTCAATCTTACAAAAGTAACTTGATCCTTGAAGTTTGTCAAACAAGTCATCTATCCTTGGAAGAGGATACTTATTCTTAATGGTAACCTTGTTCAACTAACGGTAGTCGATGCACATACGAAGCGAACCATCTTTCTTTCAAACAAACAAAATTGGAGCACCCTATGGTGAGATACTTGGTCGGATGAAGCCCTTATCCAACAAGTCTTTCAGTGTCTCATTTAATTCCATAAGTTCTGTCGAAGCCATTCAGTAAGGAGGAATAGAGATATGTTGGTAATTGGGAGTAGGTCAACACCGAAGTCTATTTCCATTTTGGGAGGAACACCAGGTAGAACATCGGTAAACACTTCTAGAAACTCATTAACAACGGGGACCGACTCAAGTGTAGGGGCTTTAGAATCCATATCACTCACCCTAACTATATGGTATATGAAACCCTTAGAAATCATTTTTCTAGCTTTAAGACAAGAAACAAACTGACCTTTAGGCACATAATTTCCCCTTTTCCACTCTAGGATAACCTCATTTGGAAACTGAAACTTGACCACTCGGGCTCTACAATCAATAGAAGCATATCAAGAATGCAACCAATCCATACCAACAATAACATTGAAATCTAACATATCAAGCTATACAAGATCAACATGAGTGACTCTATGGGATAAGTAGACGAGACACTTTGTATAAACTCTCTTAGCCACAATAGCCTCACCAACAAGGATAGAGATAGAAAAAAGGTCTAACAACATATCAGGAAGAATACCAAACCTCATAGCCACATATGGCATTACAAAAGACAAGGTAGCACCGAGATCTTGTAAAACATAAGAATCAAGATGAAAGACTTTCAACATACCGGTATCCACATAGGGAGCTCTTGCTCATGACGAGTTTGAAAGGCATAAAATTGGTTTTTCTTTGGACCACTTGAACCCGAACTACTAGGCGGAACTTGCCTACCTTCTCTTCGATTAGCCTTAAATGATAGATAATTGCTTATCTTATGACCACTCTTACCACAACCAAAGCAACCATCCGTACCGGCTAAGCATTTACCCTCATACCTCTTTCCACATTTAGCACAAGTATAAAGATCAACCACAATTTCCTCCTTGAGGTTTAAGGTTAGATACCATATCTTTGTTGAATATAGGAGGAGTATTGGAGGAACCTTGACCAAAAAACCTTTGTTTGAACTTATAAAGACTATGTCCATCGGACCTTGAATGTGAAAAGTCACCATCACTGGTCCTTGCCTTCTTTGCCTTCCTAGATTTCTCCTTAAGTTTCTCTTCTTCTATTTGTTGAGCATGCACCATTAGACAAGAAATGTCCATAGCATTGATGAGCATGGTAGTACAACATTCTTTGACTACCATCTCGGCCACTCCCGAAACAAACTTACTCATCCTTGCCCTAGGGTTGCCAACCATAGTAGGAGCATAACTAGATAATTGTGTGAACTTCAAAGCATATTCCTTCACACTCATGTTTCCTTGAAAAAGGTTGATAAATTCAAGTACCTTTGCCTCTCTCATCTCAAGGGTAAAGAACCTATAAAGGAAAGCGACCTTAAACTTTTCCGAATCAAGAGGAACTGCATCAATCACCCTCTCTTCTTTCCATTGGTTGAACCAAACTTGAGCAACACCTTTAAGTTGATAAGCGGTAAATTCCACCTTTTCCACCGGCATCACTCTAATGATCATCAAGACATTATACACTTTATCAATGAAATCTTGAGTATCTTCCTCAACCTTGGAACTATGAAACCCCAGAGGATTCATTCTAGTTACGTCCCTTACTTTATTGTCGTTGTACCCCTATTTGGGTTCACAGGGACCACAACCTCCCTATTGGCTTGAGCCAACACTTGAAAAGCAGCCCTAAACTCTGTATTAGTCACTTGTTCGGCCAAAGGGTCATCCAGAACATGAGGAACTTGAAGAAATTCTCATTCCACATTCCTCCTAACATATTCTCTTTGAGGGGCCATATCTTGCAAAGCATCAGTTAGGAATTAGAAGAGAGGCATATAGAGTTTCACTCCATCGCACAACTTTAGAGTAATGAAAGAAATGGAGTTTCCTAATCTTCTTATAGCTTCTTATTAATAAATATGGAGTGCTTCACATTCATGAACAAGACTCTACTTGACATGGCTTATGAGACTTCCTAGGACCCTTCTAAACCTTGTGCTCTGATATCAAATTTGTCACGACCCAAAGTACAGCCTAGTCGTAACATGGCATAAAGGACTCCAAGAGACCTTATACAATCCACTTAGCATACATATACAAGATAATAGAATCTTAAAGAGTTTAAAAGACATTTTATATCATAAAGAGTTTGACAAAAGCGGAAGTCTAACATAAGTCTCAAAGCCATCTAGTACATCATAAGAAAGTGATTAGGACGTAACCCATACATCACATACAATTTTGAAATGGAAATGACATAAAGAAATAAAATAGTCTCGGTCCTCAGAACATGAGGACTCACCAATCTCTTCAAAAACTCTAAGGATCAATCTATCCAAGAGTGTGTGGGATGGAAGTGTCGGACCCCACATTAATGAAACAATGTAGGCACAAATATGCATTAGTACATGGAATGTACTAAGTATGGTAGAAATGCATAGGAGATATGAAATCATGCTAAAAGGGACATTATATAGTATGCAATAACCAAGCTAAATCATAAAATAACATGTTAGAAGACCTAAGTAGAAATCATGGTCAATGCAAGCTAAACATCTTTAAACACATGTTAGATACTTCTAGGAGTAACCTTAATTCATTATTCTTGGAGATTTACCTTTAACCGACATAAACCATATGAGCTATAACATGGAATTTGGTGTCTATCCCACACCAAAAAATGATTTCCTTACTTGCCAAGGTAAGAACCATAAACTTCTAGCTTAGGTGAATCCACAAGCTAAATATATCTAAGACAACCTATGGTGGCACATAGTTGATAGGGAGATTGCTACTAGAAACTCAGCCTCAACTACGGGAGAGCTTCCATCTCGATATCTTCTCGGTGCTAAGCATAAATCCTACGGAACAGTTATTAATCTTAACTTACCTTATTATCCATGAAAGGGCACATCAAGTAGCCAATCCAAGCTAGAATTCATTAGAATAGCTCCTTTATCTTGATTCATCTTACGTGAGAAACCCTTTCAACCTTATGAATCCTTTATATGAGAAAATCCTTTCAAAATCAAGTTTTGAGTAGTATGTGAGAAATCCTTTCACAATAACAACAACATCAATGATTTACTCTCAAATCAACCTTAAATCATTTTCATCAACTTTATAAAGAAACATGCATATCTTCATAAATTCATCTTTTATAGTTCAAAAGGCTTCATCATATGATAAAAATCTACAAATCAAGGATCATGCATGGGTTCAAGTGAATCCAACTTAAAAACATGTAATTATCTCGATTCATGAATAAAAAACATAAAACAATCAATTGTATCATAATTGAAAGGAACCCATGAGATTGAATAAAACCATAATTTCAATTGGAGATTCTAACTTGTAAAATTGGAGGATTTAGGAACCCTATGGAGGAAAGGACTCCATAGGTGAAAACTATCATACCTTAATGTCAAAATCCCATAATAAAGATTTTTGAGACTTGATCTTGAAACCCTAGACTTCTTCTTCAAGCTTTAGAGAGAGAAATTTTTATGGGAAGAACGTGATCAACTTTTTTCAATTTAAGAGAATGAGTTTAATTGGGTAATTTAGGGGGTTTAAAGCGTTTATATATGGCCTAGGGTAGAAGTTAAAATGACATAGTATTGGGTTAAAATAATTAGGAAAAGACCCTAAAGCCCTTAAAACAAAATTGCCAAACTTTCACCGACGGTTCAGACCTAAGGTCTATAGGTCCTACTACGGACCGTCCTGGTCAACCGTTGGTGTGGTTCATGTACTTTTTTTGGACATTCAAATGATGAGGCACATGTACGGTTGGTAGGTCTACCTATTGTCACGCCCTCAGGCTACCCCCTTGACGTAAACACGAGACCTAGGATCACAAGTGACCCCAAGCTAACCCTGAAGTTCGCATATCATAGCATACTGAAAGATAACTAAATAAATATACTATGCGGAAGCTTAAAACAGTAGATAATTGAAATTGGGGAATACCAAAAATTGATCTGTTATATAAAATATACTAAGAGTTCAATAACGCTTCACTAAAACGAGCATAACTTTTTACTCGGAGATGAGATTTTAGCAAACTTGGTGGCGTTGGAAAGAGGATTCAATTATCTATCATTTGGTAGGTCATGGCCCACCTAATTCCTTTTGTGCTAACAGTGATAACCATTTGAAGTTGACCCTACAACAATTTCCCTCTAACTGGCTGCTGACCCTCACCTACGGTCTGTAGGTCCAACCACGGACCATACTGGTCGATCGTGGGTGGGATCAGAGACTATAAAGATTTTGGCCTTAATAATGGAACCCCACCTACGGTCCATGGTCCCACCTACGGTCCGTGGGTGGTTCCGTCAATACTGACACCAGTTTTCTGAAAACTAGAATTTTTCTTTATTTTTTAGATCCGAGGTGTTACATTATCGCCCCCTTGGGAACATTCATCATCGAATGAAGTCTTAACTAGGTGAGTATGGAGGGAAGGAGCTGCAATCCCTTCCACTAAGTACTAGAAACTGATATCTAACTGAATTGAGTTCCAAGAACATGAAAATATGCTGAAAATGCAAGAACAACTGGAGGAACATGATATGAGGACTGAATTTACGCAAAAGTGAACTGAGATACTGGAGAGGGACTACTACCTCACGCTGAAATGGAATCAAAAGGAAAGAGATGAGGATACTTGGCCTTCATGGTTGCTCCTGCTACCCAAGTAGCTCCCTCTACGGACCGACTCCACCACAAAACCTTCACTGAAGCTACTTCTTTATTTCTCAACCTACGAACCTGACGATCAAGAATTTCAACTGGCACCTCTTCATAGGTGAAGCTATCCTTCACAGCCATAATTTCTAATGGTACTATCGATGTTGGATCACCCACACACTTCTTCAACAAGGAAATGTGAAAGACTAGGCGAACGGTTGCTAGTTCTAATGGTAAATCTAACTCATATGCCACACTTCCAACCCTTTTCAGGATTTTGTAATGACCTACATATCTCGGACTAAGCTTCCCTTTCTTGTCAAATCTCACTACCCCCTTCATAGGTGACACTTTCAGGAAAACCCAATCATTGATCTCAAACTCTAAGTCCCTTCTCCTTACATATGTATAGGACTTCTGACGAATCTGAGCTGTCTTAAGTCTATCCCTGGTGAGCTAAACTTTTTCCATAGCTTCATCAACAGAATCTGGTCTAATCAAGGCTGATTCACCTACTTCAAACTAACCAATTCGAGATCTACATCTACGCCCATATAATGCCTCATAAAGGGCCATCTAAATATTGGAATGATAACTATTATTATAAGAGAATCCTATAAGAGGAAGGTGATCATCTCAACTGCCCTTAAAGTCCATCACGCAAGCTCTCAACATGTCCTCTAAGGTCTGAATGGTACACTCTTCCTATCCATCTGTCTATGGATGAAATGTTGTGCTGAGATTTACCTGGGTACTATGACCTTTCTGAAATGACTTCCAGAAATGATAGGTAAATTGTGGACTTCTATCTGAGATGATAGACAAGGTAACCCCATGCAACTTGACTATCTCATTAATTTAGAGTTTAGTGTAATCCTCCGCTGAATCTATAGTCTTGACAGCCAAGAAGTGAGCGGACTTAGTAACTTTGTCTACTATTACCCAAATGGAATCATGTTGTCTTTGAGAATGAGGCAAACCTATAATGAAGTCCATATTTATCACTTCCCACTTCCATGTAGGAATGTTAATCTCCTGAGTCATACCTCTTGGCTTCTGATGTTCTACCTTAACCTATTGACAATTAGGACACTTAGCCACAAAATCTGCTATGTCTCTCTTCATGTCGTTCTACCAAAAGACTTCCCGTAGGTAACGGTACATTTTAGTGGCACCTGGATGAATGGAATACCTGGAGTTTTGAGCCACTGTAAGGATCTGTTGCCTCAGCTTGCCCACATTATGAACACACAAGCGACCTTGGTAACGAAGCACACCATCTCCCCCTTGGGAGAAAACCTCTATTTTCTGCTGATGAACTGCACCTTTCAACTGAAGCAATATAGGATCACTATCTTGTTTTTCCTTAACCTCCTCTACCAATGAAGATTCAGATCTATTCTGAACTATTACTCCACCATCTGACAAATTTGTAAGACTAACTCCTAAGCGAGCAAGCCGGTGAACATCGTTTGCTAATTATTTCCTTTCTTCCTCAACATATGCTACACTACCCATAGATAATCTGCTAAGAGCATCATCTACTATATTGGCCTTACCGGGATGATAAAGCACATTCATATCATAGTCTTTGACGAATTCAAGCCATCTCCTCTGACGAAGATTCAACTCTTTCTAAGTGAACACATATTAGAAGCTCATTGATCTGTGAACACATCTACATGAACACCATACAAATAATGTCTCCAAATCTTTAGGGCAAATACTACAGCTGGAAGCTCGAGGTCATGAGTCGGGTAGTTCTTCTTATGAACCTTAAGTAGTCTAGAAGCATAAATTATGACCTTACCTCGCTGCATCAACACACAACCTAGGCGGACCTTGTATGCATCACAAAAGATCACATAACCGTCTTAACCATCTAGTAGAGTCACGACAAGAGTTGTAGTCAACCTAGATTTTAGTTCTAAGAAACTTTACTCACACTCATCTGACCATTGAAACTTAACCTTCTTCTGAGTCAACTTAGTCAATGGGGAGGCTATGGATGAAAATCCTTCAACAAATCTCCTGTAATAACCACTCAAACCCAAGAAACTTTTGACATATGTTGGAGAGGTGGGTCTGGGCTATTGTTTCAGTGCCTCTATTTTTTGAGAATCCACTCAGATTCCTTCGCTAGATACCACATGACCAAGGAAAGCGATTGACTATAACCAGAATTCACATTTGTTGAACTTAGCGAATAACTGGCGACCTTTGAGAGGATGCAGAACAGCTCTCATATGAGTCCTATGCTCCTCTTCATTCTGAGAATATATAAGAATATCATCAATAAAGACAATAACGAACAAATCCAAATACTATTTAAACACCATATTCATTAAGTCCATGAAAGTTGCATGAGCATTTGTTAGTCGAAAAGACATAACTACAAATTCATAGCGACCATACCGAGCCCTGAAGGATGTCTTTGGAATGTCACTATCTCTGATTCTAAGCTGATGATAACCAGATCAGAGGTCTATCTTAGAAAAGAAACTAGCACCCTGAAGTTGATCAAACCAGTCATCAATCCTGGGGATGGGGTACTTATTCTTGATTGTGACTTTGTTTAACTGACGATAGTCAATGCAGATCCTGAGAGAACCATCTTTATTTTTCACGAACAACATTGGTACACCCTATGGGGAAATACTAGGTCTGATGAAGCCCTTATCTAGAAGGTCTTTCAATTGTTCTTTCAATTCCTTAAGCTTAACTAGAGCCATTCTGGAAGGAGGAATCGAAATGGGCTGGGTATCAGGAAGGAGATTAATTCCAAAGTCAATTTCCCTTACGGGAGGAACTCCGAGAAGATCTTCTGGAAATACTTATGGAAACTCATTACTACTAGGACTGACTCAAGAGTTGGGGTTTCGGAGTTTGAATCCTTAACCCAAACAAGATGATATATATACCCCTTGGTAATCATCTTTCTGGCCTTAAGGTAAGAACTGAATCGACCTACATGAATTGAGCTACTACCCTTCCATTCTAAGATTGGCTCGTTTGAAACTGAAATTGAACGATCTTAAGTCTACAATCGACTAAGGCATAACAGGAATGTAACCAATCCATGCCTAGAATGATATAAAAATCTACCATTTCTAACTCTACAAGATCTATTGAGGTGACTTTCTAAGACACTATGACAAGGCAATTTATGTATACTCGTCTAGCTATAATTGGGTCACCAATTGGAGTAGAGACGGAGAAGGGTTGTAAAAGAGTATTTGGACTAACACCGAAATTGACTGCTATATATGAAGTTACAAAGTAAAGAGTAGCCCCTGGATCTAACAATGCATAAACATCTAAATAATAGACGCATAATCTACCAGTGACCACATTAGGAGAATCTTCCTAGTCCTAGCGAGCCTAGAGAGCATACAACCTGTTTTGGCGCTGACCGCCACCTGTACAAGATGAAGCACCCTGTTGAGTTGGGCGACCTACTCGTGCTGCTGCAACTGTAGACTGAGCCATATTATTGTTACCTCATTGCCCATGTCTAGCAGAAGGGCAATCCCTCAACCTATGGCCAGATTGACCACACCCAAAGCACCCCTCCTTACCTGCAAGACACTCACCCGGATGGTCCTTACCATACTTTGGACAAGTTGGGAAAGTCTTGTTACCTGAAGCACTCCCCTGAGACTTAGAGCCTAACACCCTACCTTTTTGATCCTGTCGAAACCTGAGGGATGGAGCACTAGCTGGTGAACGTGTTGGGGCTGTAGATCTTTGCTGACACTGTGAGCGATTTCCACCACCTGATTTCTGTTGAGAGTACTCATAGTTGTTTGTCCTAGCCATTTTGTTGTCCTTAGCCATTTACATAAGCTTATCTCCCTCAACCTATTGAGCATGCATCATGTGCCTAGAGATATTCATTTCTTCTAGCACATAGTATTCCTGCACTCAATCTTAACCAAGTCGGATACCCCAAACATAAACTTACTCATTTGTGCCCTCGAATCAGCAACCATATATTGGGCATACCTGAAGAGTTGAGTGAACTTCAGCCCGTACTCTTCAACTGACATTGTACCTTGTCTCAAATTCATAAACTCTTGAGATTTAGCCTCTCTTAACTACCTCGGGAAGAACCTGTCCAGGAACGCTCCAGTAAAACATTCCCAAGTCACAGGAGCTGCATACGCACCTCTGTTTTCTTTCCACTGAGTGAACCAAATGTGAGCCACATCCTTAAGCTAGTAGGATGCCAACTCTACCCTATCATGACCAGTTACTTGAATCACTCCAAAGATTTTCTTGACCTCATCAATGAAATTATGTGGTTCCTCACCAACTTGCAACCCTAGAAACTCTGGTGGATTCATCCGAATAAAATCTCAAACTTTCGTTGTTGCTGACCCATTATTAGCATTAGTAGGAACTAGGGCCTACTAATTGTTCTGGTTAGCCACACATTGTGCCAAGAGCTGGATAGCATTTTGAAACTCTGCATTCGAAACCTCATGGTCTGGGACTGGAGGAACCGTGTTAGCATTGCAGGCATTAGCACTACGAGGATTCATGATCTGAAACGCATAACGATGAATTAGAAAGGAGATCAGACCCACGCACGACAAGAATAGCATGAAAGTGAAGTTTTTCCTAAAATACTTCGTAGCCTCCCTCTCAATAGATGTGGTGCACTTCACACCCATGAAAGGGACTCTACTTAGTGTGTCTTTCAGACATCCTAGGACTCTTGAACCTAATGCTCTGATACCAAGTTTCTCACGCCCCGAGGCTACACCCTTAACGTAAACATGGGACCTAGGATCACGAGTGACCCCAAGCTAACCCAGAAGCTACAATATCATAGCATACTGAAAGATAACTAAATCAAGATACTATGCAGCAGCTTAAGACAGTAGATAACCTAAAATGGGGAATGCCCAAAACTATTATGTTATATAAAATATACTAAGAGTTTAATAACGCTGATAGATTAAACTCAAATCTAAAGCTGAATCTAATACAATGTCTGAAAAAGCCTCTAACTGACTAAAGTTGTTGGGACATTCCCCCAGCTAACTCTAGCAAAACTAAAAACTAAAATAAAAGACTAAATATTAAAAACATGTCTATTGCCCTCGAAGTATGAGGACTCACCACTGAAGTTGTTGAACTGGAGATCGGGAACCGATCTATGTGTGATCTGGATGTTGAGTACCTGAACCTACATCATGAAAGGATGTAGCGTAGAGTATGGGTCAGTACTTGGAATGTACTGAGCATGCAGGATATAGAATAAAGCGGAACAAAATACATAAACTGAACAAAGCATACTGAGCAATGATATAATCTGAACTGAATGTAAATGCTGAAATATACTGAAAACTGAGCTAAATGCAACGACTAAGTACTAATCATAAACATGACATACTGAGACTGAATGCTGAAGTATAACGGAAAACCTAGTCAAATGCACTAAAGTCTAACTGTGGGAGCTACCATTAATCGACATAAAACCACGTGAGCTTAACATGGAGTCTGATGTATAAGCCCCATCGAGAGGACCCAATATACCTTGTCAAGGATATAAAGGCATGACTGGCGTGATCACTAAATCTAATGCCCAACAGAGTGGACTTATAAACCTACGGGGGCACGTAGTTCTAGGACTATGAGGTTACGCTAAACCCTAGTCCAACTCGATGTTAAACCTACTCCCAACTGGAATGTTTATAAACAACATAACTGAAATATACTAGATAGCTCAATATTCTGACTTGCTTACTGAGAATGCAACATTTAAGTACTGATAATGAAACATTTGAAATACGAGGCATGTATATCTATTTTCTGACCTAGCTAGTGTATTTCATGAACTAAACGAATCTACACAACTAGGGTTCTGAGTTTCATGCAAATAACTAAGCAACAATGTTACCAAAACATGATAATCTGGTTGAGGACACTATAACAGCTAAATCGCAACAATTATCTAAAGTTCTAGAAACCCTAAGTCTAAACAAGATAAAGGGAATCAAGAATCTGACTTAATTCTAGGGACCTAGTGGATGAAAGGAACCCTATAGTGAAATCCCACATACCTGGTGACAAAATTCACGGAGAAATCTTTTGGATTTTGGAGCTAAAACTTGAATAACACCGCTACTTGTTCTTGAAAGAAACTAGCGCCTCTTTCTCCTCTTTTCGTTCTAATTTGGATATTTGGAGAATAAGGGTTTTGGGTATGTATGACTAGGGTATTAGGCTTATTCTGAGTAAAACATAGTTTAGGCATCAAACGATGTAGTTTAAGTGCCCAACACATAAGGGAAAGGACCAAAACAACCCTGACTTAATTCTGGCGAAGCTCATCCACAAAGGGAACGGCGGTCCGTCGTTTGACCTACCAGCCGTCGTTTGGGTTCGTCGTTCATGATCTGCCCAACAGAGCTTCACTAAAATGAGCATAAATTTTTAGTCGGAGATGGGATTTTAGCAAACTCGGTGGTTGGAAAGAGGATTCAATTATCTATCATTTGGTAGGTCATGGGCCACCTAATTCCTTTTGTGCTAAGAGTGATGACCATTTGAAGTTGACCCAACATCAATTTCCCTCTAACTGGCTGCTGACCTTCGGTCAGACCTACGGTCCGTAGGGCTAACCACGGACCATACTGGTCGATCGTGGGTGGGATCAGAGACTATAATGATTTGGTCCTTAATGACGAAACCCCACCTACGGTCCGTGGTCCCACCTACGGTCTGTGGGTGGTTCCGTCAGTACTGGCACCAGTTTTCTGAAAACGAGGATTTTTCTTCATTTTGAGATCCGAGGTGTTACACCTACGGACCATACATGGACAACGTAATTTCGAAAAAAAATTACTTCTTTTACCCTTGTCACCTACAGATGTCACCTACGGTTCGTAAGTGCTCTTACCAACCGTAGGTGGGAGCCGTAGGTCACACCTGCAACCCAAAAATTATATTTTTCCATCCTTTTCATCTGAGGTATTACAAGGAAGAAATTGTGTTCGCCAAAATGAGTAATTTGTTGCTGATAATATGATAGATATGAAGTGATGAACATAATTAAGCATCAAAAGGGAAGAAGAGATTGGAATTTTTGAATACTGCAAAGAAGTAGAGGAGGTTGGAGTGGCTTATTACACCATGTTAGAACAAGAGAATGTAGACAAAGAGAAAACTGGAAAAGCTACAAATGGCAGTGTTGATTTCTTATTCCCCACTACTAGATTGGTACAACAATTATGTATTTAGAATTATAGTATTATGATGTAGAGATACAATTCTATAAGGAGACTAAATGCACTCTTGTGCCTAGCCTTTGACCGTGGAATTTTGTTAGAGTTGGAGACTAATTAACGTGTCTCGATAATTAGCAACCATGTTTAAAAATATTAAATTATAGTTAAAGTCAATAGCTCGCTCGTAAAGGAAAAGGCATGATGAAAGTCATTATTTTAAACTCAATTCAATTCACAAGGCAAAACATGTTTTCTTACATATATCATAACATGAGTAAGTATGAAGACTCGATGCGAGCATGTCTCTATAACGCGCATAAAGTCGGATTCAAAACCTCTTTGTAGTCAAAAGTATGTTCAAAATAAAGATACACATGAGAAGAATGTTTTCATAAATAGACATATTGTATACCCTGCTAAAAATGCTCTAGATGTGCTCAACTACGTTCAATGATAGATGTACAATCAATTATGATGATAAAGTTTAGAACTTTAATCAAGTTCTATGAATTCTGTACTACCCTTCATGGAACGATATCAAGAATCACCCACCGATTACAATGCCCTTAAACAAGCTACACAACCCCAACTATCCCTCGTATACTTGTAATTAAGCAAGGACCTAGCGTAGTAAAATCCTCGAGAAGTCCTACTTTAATGGTTAATAGTATATATCCCAAGAATCTCCCACTTAGACTTTTAACCATCACAATTGTTATAATGTATTATATCTAAATGCATGGTTAATAATATACACCCTAACAATCTCCCAGTTGGATATTTAATCTTGAAAATTGTTAAAATATTATTCTAAACACATGATTAATAGCATATACCCTAACAATCTCCCACTTAGATATTTAATCTTGAAATTTGTTGAAATATTTTTCTAAGCACATGATTAATACACCCTCTATATCTAGTTACTTGTCCAATTTTCCTTTTTTAGTTATCCCTAATTACTTGTCCATTTTGACAAATTAAGAAAGGAAAATTTTATTTACCTATTATATCCTCAATTAATTACTTTGAAAAAGATAGAACTTCTTGAAAATCCCAAGTTTTTAACTCATCCACTTCATAATGAATGAGGGTAAAATGGTAAACTCACTATTTCAATCATTGTATTATTAATAGGTGTGTCAATTCAAAAGTGAACAAGTTATTAGGGATAGAGGGAGTAATATATACCCTAAAAAGTATACATGAGTATTAGGTAACAAATCAAGGTCACGTAAACACAGATAAATCATTAATTAAGAAATAACCAAATTTTGCTCATTATGTTTATTTATTGTACACGACAATTAGTAGCCACATGTCAAATCAACTATGTCATTATCATTCTAATCTCAAGGCATGGAATTAAACAAAGTGAAATTCATTGGGGCTATCAACCCTCGAAGACTATTTTTCCTCCTGAATAGCAAGGTCTCTGCGAGAGCAATTTATCGGGGTCATCAATTCAATCCTAAAAGACTATTTTTCCTCCCGAGTAGTAAGACTGCCCATGCATGCCCAATACGAACAATTCAAATCATGGCACTTCAACAGATGAATTATTAGTCTTGACATAATTAGTCAGGTTTTTCTTTAATCAATATTTTCATTAGTAGAGGTACATCAAATTAATTCTTAGCTTATTGTTAGAACAAGAGAATGTAGAAAAAGAGAAAACTAGAAAAGCTACAAATTGCAGTGTTGATTTTCTAACACCTCAATCTTAGAAAGGGCTAATTTTAGAAAGAACTAAATTAGAAATAGTCAATTGGAGATTATTACAAGTTAGTCTTCAATTGTGAGTTTTGGGTCAGCTTCAAACGATCATAACTTTCAGCAAATGATGAGTTAGGTGGCCCATAATAAATCAAATGAAATATCTTTGAGTCCTCTATCCAAAGCCATCGAGTTTGCTAAATTACGATTTTGGATGAGGGAGATATGCCCGATCTAGTACAGCCTGTCTAGTTAAGGAAATCCATCCGAATTAAGAAGGGGTATTTTGGTCTTTTCCTTACCCCTCCCCCCACTAGCCTAACTCATTTTTAGTAATATTTTAGGTGTCTAAACTAATTTAGATCAATTTTCACAATTCCTAAATACGCTTAGAGTTTTAGAGAGGAGTTCAAGAAGAGAAAAAGGAGAAGTTCAAGCATTCGTTCAAGTTTCTTGCGATCGTCGAGGAGTTTCACCAAGGCAATCCTTACAAGGTATGTAAGTTTCCATAATATTGGGTTTGTTCACCGACATGCCAATCATGAGTTTCTTTTATGAATTTCATCCATAAGATTGGGTATATTGAGTTTCTTGATGAGTTTCTTGAAGTTTGTGCTTCATTCTTTAATATGAGGTTTCGTTGAGTTCTCGAGATGAGTGTCTTGTGTTTGGGTATTGTTGTTGAGAAATTTTGAGTGGATTTTGTTTTAATTATGTTGGGTCTAAGAATCCAAAAGATTTTGAGGAAAATCGTTCGATTCTAGGGGAGTTAGACATGAAATTTGAGCAAGAAAATTCGTCAAAAGTTGGGCATAAGAGTGGGGCATCACGCCACTCAGTGCGTCCCAAACCACTTTCGGTAGTTTGGGGCCTGGCGAACCACGCCACTCAGTGTGCCCCAAACTACCTTCGGTATTTTAGGGGCTGGCGCCCCACGCCACTCAGTGCATCAGGGTCACCAGGTCCTCTACCCTTCCGTCTTTCTTTCCGCTTGTGTTCCTTCAAATCGTACATATGTTCTCTACTTGAAATCCACACTTAAAACCTCCATTAATCCTTGAGAGATCATGCATATCCAAGTCATAACTCTTGATCGAATTCATAATTCAAATTCAAGATAGAGTTAAGAGTAAAGTTCGAGGAAGTTCTTTCAAGTCATTTTGAGAAGTCATTTACAAACTTTTAAAACTTGTTTTAATACTTGAGTATGAGGATGAGAGTTGAATTCATGTTTTAAAAAAGAATATAAGGGAACTAGGTAATCCCAAGAGTAAACATTTTTACATTTAAAATAAGAGGAAACATCGATTTCTAAATGAGTTCATGAGGAGTTTTGAGCACTATCTCTTTTAAGAGAAACTTTTGAGTAATAATCTCAAAGTTTGAGGATGAGAAATTTGTTTTAAACATATGAGCATGAGTTATATTGTTGGGAGTAGTATTGAGCACCAATATGGGGATGAGTTCAGACAACTCAAAGTCCTCATAAACCATGTATGCCAACATAGGTAAAAAGGTGCATACCTTTCCTATGATTCCTTATTACATTAACAACATAGCTTAGTGGATCACTTAGTTGAGGATGTCATATACTCCGACAAGGTATAGGACAGTTCTGGCAGTGTGGGCATGACGATGTATCATCACATAACTCATAATGATGGTTGTCGGTTAGAGAGTCACTCAAATAAGAGTAAAGAGTTTACTATTGTATTTTATATACATTATCTACTATTTTAAAAGCTTTCTTTATACGTCATCCTTATTGTTTCTTCTATATTGAATTGAGGTGAGTAGTTCTGAGTTTGAGTATCTTTAAGTATCTTTGGGTATCCTTGAATTGAGTTGAGTTGAGTTGACGTGAGTATGACATTTTTTATCAGTTCAATCTTATGTCTGTGTTTAGAGTTCCCCTTACATGCTCGTACATTTCATGTACTGACGTCATTTGGCCTGCATCTTTCATGATGCAGATACGTGTAACCAAGGTCATCAACAGGTGCTCTGTTGATACCACTTGCAGTTCAAAAGTTGCTTTGGTGAGCCTCTTTGCTTCGGAGGGTTCTACATTTACTTTCAGTCATATTAGGTTGTCATGGGTCTTTGTCCTGACTTCCATCATAGTTGTTAGAGGCTCTATAGATAGACAGTAGTGTTTTGAGGAGTATTTTCATTTCCACTATTAAATGTTTAAGACTTAAGTTGCCTCTTTTTTCTAGTTGAATGTTTTTTTAAAATATTCTGAGTATCTATTTTGAGACATTGAGATAAATATTTACTTTTAAGTTTATATGATGTTGAGTAAGTCTTCCGTTGAGTATTGAGCCAGGTCAAGGGTTTGCTTGGGGACCAGTAATGGTTCTCGAGTGCTAGCCATGTCAAGGGTATAGGCTCAGGGCGTGATAGATTTCTTATTCACCTCTACTTGATATATACAACAATTATGTATTTATAACTATAATATTCTGATGTAGAGATAAAATTCTATAAAGAGGCTAAATGCATTCTTGTGCCTAGCGTTTGTCCATGAAATTCTTTGTCACGCCCCGAGCCTACACCTTGGACGTAGTGGACACTCGAGAACAATTGTTGGATCCAAGTGAACCATTGGCTTGGCTAGACTCTCAGTGGAAGACTTAAGCATCAATAAAAGAAATCAAATGTCACTTTACTCAACTGTCTCAAAAGTAAACTTAGAGTGTTTTAGAAATAAACATTCAACTAACCAACAAGGCAACTCAAGTCTTTAAACATTTATAAATAAAAATAAAAAAGACTCATGAACTACTATCTATCTATCTATGAAGCCTCTAATACTATGAGGGATGTCAGGACAAGACCCCCAATCATCCTAAAAAACTGAATAACAAAACATGATAAAGGGATCCTCCGGAAGCAAGGAGGCTCACCAAACAACTCTGGAACTCGACCGGACAAATGGCGTCAGTACATTGAATGTACGAGAATGTGAGGGGAAATCTAAAACAAGACATAAGTTTGAGCTGGAACTGAAGAAATACTTACCTCGTCTCAACTCAACTCAACTCAATTCAATATAAAGCAGTGATAAAGAGACAATATAAAGAAAAGTTTTTAAAACAGTAGATAGCAACTCAATGTATTGAAAAATACAATAAATACTCAATTTTGTATATAAAAATACAAGTAACTCAGTTGGAGATTCTCTAATCGACAACCATCACACTATGAGCTATGTGATGATACAGCATCTATCCCACGCTTCGAGAATTGTCCTATATTTTGTCGGGGTATAGAACCTACTACTAAGTGGATCCACTAGTATATGCTTAAAAGAATTAAAGAATCATCTAAAAAGTATGACCCATATCTACCCATGTTGGCTACATTGTTTATGGAAACTTTGAGTTATCAAAACTCATTCCCATATCGGTTCTCCATACTACTCCCAAAATGTAAATATCTCATATGTTTAAAAACATAACTTTTTCTATAGTTTGATATTATTACTCAAAAGAGATAGTACTAAAGCTGCTCATGAAAACTCTTTTGGAAATCAGTGTTTTCTCTCATCTTAAATGTGAAAATATTTACTCTTGGGAATACTTAGTGTCACGCCCCGAGCCTACACCCTGGGCGGGATTGGCACTCGAGAACCATTGCTGGCCCCAACCGAACCCTTGGCCTGGCTTACTTACTCAGTGAAAGACTTAACTCAATCGTAACTATACTTTTAAAAGTAAACCAAAAGCTCAAAGACAACTGAGGATGTATTAAAATAACATTCACTGGCCAAAGTGGCAACTCAAGTCTCAACATAATAGAATGAAAAATGAAAAGACTAAATAACTAACATCTGACTATCTATGAAGCCTTTAACAAGTGAGATAGACGTCGGGACAAGGTCCACGACATCCTAATGAACTAAACATACTGAAAGCAATAAAAGGGATCCTCTGGAAGCAAGGAGGCTCACCAACAACTCTGGAGCTCAACTAGAATCAACGATGCGCTGGATGTTGATCCTGGTTACATGTATCTGCATCATAACAACGATGCAGGCCAAATGGCATAAGTACATTGAATGTACAAGCATGCGAGGAGAATTCTAAAACAAGACATAAGGTTGAAAGGAACTAAAAGAACAAACATGGTCTCAACTCAACTGAACTGAACTAAATTCATATCAATATAAGCAATATAAATAAGTGAAGTATAAAGAAAATCTTTAAAACATGGATAGTAACTCTGTGTATTTAGAAATACAATATTAACTCTATGTATGCAAAGATACAATATAAACTCTGGAATGTATATAAAAATACAATTTACTTCTATGTATATAAGGATACAAAATACTTTTGTGGGAGTTTCTCTAACCGACAACCATCACTTAGGAGCTATTGTGATGATATAACATTTGGCCTCACGCTGTCGGGGTCGTCCTATACCTTGTCGAGGGCATCGAACCTGACTACTAAGTGGATCCACTAGTCTATGCTAAAAAGCATTAAGGAATCATCTAAACAATATGACCCTTTTCTACCCATGATGGCTACATGGTTTATAGGGGCTAGGAGTTGTCTGAACTCTCCCCTATATCGGTGTTCAATACTACTCCCAAAATATAATACTAGCTCTTATGTTCAAAAACATAACTTCGTTTTGGGGTTTGAGATAATTGCTCAAAACTTAGCTCAAAGGTTCTTCTTGGAAATCAAAGTTTCCTCTGTTGCTTAATTGTGAAAGCATTTACTCTTTACTGAAAAAGTAGCTCAAAGGCTCTTTTGGAAATCAAAGTTTCCTTTCTTGTTTAAATGTTAAAACACTTTACTCTTTGGGAATATATAGTCCCGATATACTCTTTTGAAGAAATGAACCTCAACCTTTACTCATTACTCAACTCAAAACGCAAGTCTTAAAACAAAGTTAAAATGTTTGTAAATGACTTTTGGAAAACTCTATGAACCTCTCTTGGCTTGACTCTTAACTTTCCTTAAATTGAATTATGGATTCAAGGCTCATGATCTCATGTTATGGATAATTTTATGTTGTTTAGACGTACCTTAGAGTGTAGAAATCAACTAGGAAACATACGTACGTTTCAAGGGAACTTAATCGAAAAGAAGTGGGAAAAGATAGAAGACCTGGCATCCCTAGCGCTCTTAGTGGCGCGGGGCGCCAAAGCCCAAAATTCAGAGTCTGGGTTGGGGCGCTCTAAGTGGCGCGGCGCCCTATATACCAAACTTCAAACACTGAAGTGGGGTGCTCTAAGTGGCGCGGCACCCCATGCCCCTGCCCAGAAAATCCTCGATTTTTTTCTTGCTCATTTTTCAACTCTAAACCCTCTAGATTCACTTGGTTCTTTCCCCCCAAACACTTAGATTCGACTACATAAATCAAAATATGCAAGAATCTACTCAAAAAGGAATCTAATTTCATGAATCTAAATCAAGAACTACTCAACAACTCCAACAATCAACAACCCAAAAGAAACTTCAAATAAATCCATCAAGAACTGAATTTCTTAACCTTCAAGAATATAAATTCATTGAAATAAATTGTGGTTGGCGCGTGGGTGAACTAACCCAACGCTATGTGATCTCACATACCTCGTAGGGATCACCCCTTGGCGAAATCCACAAGCAATTCTTCAAGAACTTGGCGATTCCTTACTTCTTCTTCTCCTTTCTCCTTTTCTTTTCTCTTCTCTCAAAGCCCTAACTTATTTTCAATAGCGTAAACTGAATCCAATCAGTTGAGACCCAAAATTAATTACTAAAAAATGAATTTAATTAATTGGGTAGTAAAAGACCATAATACCCTTCTAAAATCCGGTTTTGACTTTCCTTATCTAGACAGCCTAACTTCAAATGGGCATATCTCCCTCATACGAACTCGAAATCGTACAAACTCGGCGGCGTTGGAAAGATATTTCCTACGGTATCTTGTAAAACACCTAAATCATCGTGATCAAGGAGTTATGGTTGTTTAAAGTTGACCTAAAACTAGGAGTTAAGGTAGTTTGAAGTTGACCCAAAACTCATACTTAACTTAACTTTGTCCAACTTTCCAAATTTGATTATTTCCAAAAACGGTTTCTTCCTAATTCTAGTTCTTTCTAGCTGTGGGGTGTTACAATATCTCCCCCTTGGGAACATTCATCCTTGAATGAGATTAATCTTAGCAGGCTAAGGGCGTAACATCCAACATTCATCTCAAACACCCAACAAGCAAAAATGCAAATACAAAATGCCAACTTAAAAATAAATGCCAAGAAAAGGATTAGTACCTTAATTTGGAACTTCTCCATATTCGAAGAGATGTGGATATATCTTCTCCATATCTTCCTCAGGTTCCCAAGTAGCTTCCTCAACAAACTGATTCCTCTAAAGAACTTTGACTGATGCTACTTCCTTGGTCCTCAACTTGCGAACTTGGCGATCTAGAATCTGAACAAGAATCTCCTCATAAGATAAGTTATCCTTGATACCAATATCTTCAGTAGGTATGATAAGTGAAGGATCTCCCATGCACTTCTTCAACATGGAAATATGAAATACCGGATGAACCGCTCCTAACTCTTGTGGTAGCTCCAACTCATAAGTTACATTGCCAATCCTTTTGGATATTTTGTAAGGACCAATATATCGGGGACCAATATACCAATATCCTATTGAACTCTGTGCTCTGATACCAAGTTTGTCACGCCTCGAGCCTACACCCTGAGTGGGACTAGCACTCGAGAACCATTGCTGGCCCCAACCGAACTCTTGGCCTGGCTTACTTACTCAGTGAAAGACTTAACTCAATCATAACTGTACTTTTAAAAGTAAACTGAAAGCTCAAAGACAACTGAGAATGTATTAAAATAACACTGGCCAAAATGGCAACTCAAGTCTCAACATAACAAAATGAAAAATGAAAAGACTAAAGAACTAACATTTGAATATCTATGAAGCCTCTAACAACTGAGATAGACGTCGAGACAAGACCCACGACATCCTAATGAACTAAACATACTAAAAGCAATAAAAGCGATCCTCCGAAAGCAAGGAGGCTCACCAACAACTCTGGAGCTCAACTAGAATCAACGATGCGCTGGATGTTGATCCTGGTTACCTATATCTGCATCATAACAACGATATAGGCCAAATGGCATCAGTACATTGAATGTACAAGCATGCGAGAGGAATTCTAAAACAAGACATAAGCTTGAAAGGAACTGAAAGAACAAACCTAGTATCAACTCAACTTAACTCATAATAATATAAGCAATATAAATAACCCAAACAAATCCATCAAGAACTCAATTTCTAAACTTTAAAGAATATAAATTAGCTGAAATAAATCATGGTTGGCGCATGGGTTAACTAAACCATAAGCTATGTGATCTCACATACCTCGTAGGGATCACCCCTTGGCGAAATTCACAAGCAATTCTTCAAGAACTTGGCAATTCTTTGCTTCTTCTTCTCCTTTCTCCTCTTATTTTCTCTTCTATCAAAATCCTAACTTATTTTCAATAGCGTAAACTGAATCCAATCAGTTGAGACCCCAACTTAATTACTAAAAAATGAATTTAATTAATTGGGTAGTGAAAAGACCATAATACCCTTCTAAAATCCGGTTTTGACTTTCCTTATCTATACAACCCAACGTCAAATGGGCATATCTCCCTAATACAAACTCGAAATCGCGCAAACTCGGTGACGTTGGAAAGATAATTCAAAGATCTTTCCTACGGTATCTTGTAGCACACCTAACTTATCCTAAGCTAGTATTTTCTTGTCGTTTGAAGTTGATCCAAAACTCATACTTAACTTTGTCCAACTTTCCAAATTTGATTATTTCCAAAAACGGTTTCTTCCTAATTCTAGTTGCGGGGTGTTACACTTAGTTCCCATATATCATTTTTAAGAAAATGAACTCGGCTCTACTCTTCCTCAAACTTAATGCTTAAGTCTTAAAACAAGTTTAAATTAATTGTAAAAGACTTTTTGAAGGGACTCCAAGAAGACTCTAGATTTGAATCTTAGCTCTACCTTGAATTTGAATTATGGATTCAAGGGTTATGATCTCATGATATAGATGATCTCTCGATGTTTAGACGTACCTTAGAGTGTAGAAATCAACTAGAAAATATAGGTACGATTCAAAGGAACTCAAATGGAAAGAAGTGAGAAAGGGTAGAGGAGTTGGCGACCTTGGCGTACATAGTGGCGCAAGGCGCCAGACCTTGAACTACAGTAGGTGGGTTGGGACGCACTGAGTGGCGCGGAGCCCCAGGTCGCTACCTACAGAAGACTCTTTAGGGCGCATTGAGTGGAGCGGTGCCCCATCCCCCTGCCCAGAAAACCAACGAATTTGCTTGCTTGTTTTTCGACCCTAATTCACCTAGAATCGAATGGTTCTTTCCTAGTCACTTAGATTCGAATACCCAACACTAGTATGCAAGAATCTACTCAAAAACAACCTTAAAACTCATATGATTATCTCAAGAACTTATCAAAACCTCAAAAATCAAGATTATGAAAGAAACTTCAATAAAACTCATCAAGAACTCAAATCCTTTGCTTTCAAGAATGCAATTACGTTGAATATAATATGATTGGCGTGTGGGTGAAAGAACCCAACGCTATGTAAACTCACATACCTCTTAGGGATCAAACCCTTGGCGAAATCCGCAACGAAACCTTGACCTTTCTCCTCTTTTCTCCTCTTGAGCTCTTTTCTAAAACCCTAGCGTGAATTATGATTGTGTAAACTGAACCAAATCAGTTTAGAACTCTAATTATTTACTAAAAATGAATTAATCTGATAGGGTAAGGAAAAAACCAAAATACCCTTCATATTTTCGGGTAACTTTCCTTAACTGGACAGCCCGATTTCAAATGGGTATATCTCCCTCATACGAGCTCGAAAATTAGCAAACTCGGTGGAGTTGGAAAGAGGATTCCAAGAACTTTCATTTGATATCTTATGGGTCACCTAAATCATCATGTACTGAAAGTTATGGTCGTTTGAAGTTAACCCAAAACTCATAACTTATGCATAACTTGCAAATTTTTGGATTTTTCTATTTCCAATTTAGTTCTTTCTAATTCTAGTAATTTCTAAGGCGGGATGTTACATTCTTGTTATAGTAGGAGACTAATTGACGTGTCTCGATAATTAGAAACCATGTTAAAAAATATTAAATCATATTTCAAGTCAATAGCTCGTTCATAAAGCAAAAGGAATGTTGAAAGTCATTATTTTAAATATTCAATTCAACAATGCAAAACATGTTTTCTTACATAAATCATAGCATGAGTAAGTATGAAGACTCGATGTGAGCTTGTCTCTCACACGCATAAAGTTGTATTCAAAACCTCTTTGTAGTCAAAAGTATGTTTAAAATAAAGATATATTATACATGAGAAGAATGTTCTCAAAAATAGACATATCCTATATCCTGTTAAAAACGTTTTAGATGTGTTCAACAACGTTCAATATAGCTCTACAATCAATTATGATGATAAAGATTAGAACTTTAATCGAATTCTATGAATTTTGTACTACCCTTCAACAAGCTACACAAACCCCAATTAACCCTGTAATTAAGCTAGGACTTACCTTAGAAAAGTTCCCCAAAATATCCTACTTTAATGACTCGAATTGAACTACTAGAATCTACGGATTAAGTTGAGGATTAGTAAAACGTACATAATTTTTTTTGTACAAAGTTCGAATTGACTAATGATTTGAAGTGTTGGAATTTAGACAAAAAAAATACCTTCAAGTAGGACATGCAATTTAACCTAAAACTCTTATTTTTAATGGTGCGAATCTAACCTCAAGTATTAAATAGATTCAAATTCTAACTCCAATTTACAGAGTATTATAGATACCATGTTAAATGAATCTTGGATCTAATCAAACACAAAAAACTAGTTTAAGGGAAAGGATTGTCCAAACTATGGTAAGAGTCCAAGTTACCCCATTCATCTTCGATGTGGAATTTTTCATTCATCAGGTTTAGTTTTTTTCCAAATTTATATACTTCAAATCAAATCAAATTAAATATTTTCAAATTTAAAATAATTTAAAATCAATCCAAGCAAGAAAAAAAAGAAGTTGATTTGATACAATTTCTTAAAACAGACCTAGGTAATTTTGTCATTCAAAAATCTTGTCAAGCTGACTAAAAAGCAAGCAACAATTGGGCAAATATATATAATATATAGTATAATATAATAAAAAGATGCATAGTTGAAATTATATATGCTGAGGGAATAAAATATTACAAAACCTGTCACGCCAAAATCTGATGTTGGATTTGGTCAGGCAATAGAGGAAAATCTATCCCGAAATTGGTGCTCTCATAGCTCACTAAAATTCCAAAGCCTATAAAGAAGAGAAGATCAGTCCAACAACTCTCATTATTCTTTAATTATTACTCCACCATATTATTCTTTAATATAAAAATAATAATAATAATAATAATAATAATAATAATAATAATAATAATAATAATAATAATAGAAG
The DNA here is from genome assembly GCA_036250505.1 of Solanum acaule. Lineage (NCBI taxonomy): Eukaryota > Viridiplantae > Streptophyta > Magnoliopsida > Solanales > Solanaceae > Solanum > Solanum acaule. The sequence goes on along the minus strand of JAJOOR010007002.1, from coordinate 2,288 downwards.
GATCTACCTAAAAATAAGAAACAATCATGATAGAATATCCTTAATATATGAACTATGCATTTTAATATTCTGACATTTTGTAATACTAATATACTGTAGTACCCCCTTGCTAGTGAAATAGTTTAGACTTCACTAAAAATCAACTATGAAGCATCACTATCTGATTCTGTGGGTCAATCACTTACCCTTTTTATTTTTGGAAGAAATAGTATTGAATGATGAGATACAATACTATTGAATGTGTGTCAATCATGATAGAATAAAGGGAAAAGGGTCAAAAATACCCCTCAACTTTGATTTATTGTTTGACTTTACCCTCACCGTTAAAATGAAGTTAATTTTACCCTTCCCGTTACTAATTTCGCCAAATTTACCCCCCATTAGACGGAATCCCCAAAATTGACCCGAATTTTAAAAAAAAACCCTATTCCCTATTTTAACCCAATGACCCGACCTCATTTAGAATAATTTAGGAACAATTGAGCCTACTCTTCTGAGATTATAAATTAATCATTCTTCATCAGTCATGAGCTTCAACTTTAACTTCTTTGACCTTCGAATCTCTCTTAGGGTTTTGCTGGACTTATTTTGCATTCTAGCTGTCACTCTGCTCCTCATGCTTTTCCCTGACATCCACCGCACTCCAACATTGCAAATAGGAACTTTTACGTGTTTGACCGGAGAACTCACCATTTTCCCACTGCTAGACATTATGTTCACTGAATCGTATCTCCTCGGAATCTCATGCCTCCGTTGTTCAATGTACACACTATATCAAATAAGTGAAAATATAGTGCTTAATTTGTGGATTTAAGTAGTCTATTTTTTCTTTCAAAAAAACAGATAAAAGGTCCATTAGAATGATTTACCCTAAACAAAACTAGAACGAGAAAAAAAAAAGAAAAAGAGATGGAATATACTGTAAGGAACATTGAGAAAATAGAGATGTTAGGGTTCTGAAAGAGCGTCGTTGAGTATATCTGGAAACGAACATGACGACGGCAATGGAGAACTCAGTCACTGAGTGATGAATATCCGCCTTCTCGGAGTTTATCGAGGTTTGCCGGAGAAGAAAGACTTTGGATTTTGGGATATTGAGTGTGGGGATTTGTTTGGCGTGGTGGCGTTCAAAGGGGTTCACCGGCTAGTGGTGGCTGGCGAGAGAAAAAACCAGGGAAGGCAGAAGAAATGGGCTATTCAGATTGGGTTAATTGTGGAATTGGTTTGGGAATTTGAAATTGGGTCACATTTGTAGAGACAAGAACCCAAGTAAAATTGGGTTGAAATTGGATAAAGGAAATTTAGGAGAATGGGTAAAATAGGGTTAATCAACCGGATTATTCTAAATGGGTCGGGTCATTGGGTTAAAATAGGGAATAGGGTTTTTTTTTTTAAAATTCGGGTCAATTTGGGTCAATTTTGGGGATTCCGTCTAATGGGGGGTAAATTTGTCGAAATTAGTAACGGGAAGGGTAAAATTAACTTCATTTTAACGGCGAGGGTAAAGTCAAACAATAAACCAAAGTTGAGGGGTATTTTTGACCCTTTTCCCTAGAATAAACAAGGATGTTGAGATAGATGTGTGAGCATATTAGAAGAAATATGATCATTAAAAACAAAAATATTTGAGACAGGTTGAGAGAGCCTAGCATGGTGGACAAGATAAGGGAGACAAAACTGAGATAGTTCAGACGTATAACAAGGAGATGCACAAATGCCCTAGTGAGAAGGTATCAGAGATTGACTATAATGGGTCTTAGAAGAGGTAGCAGCAAGCCAAAAAAATATTAGAGAGATGTGAATAGACAAGTCATGGCATACCTACATTTTACTGAAGACATGACCATATATATGAGAATATGAAAGTTCGAAATTAGAATATAAAAGGTTACTCCCTCTAGTCAAATATAAATAAGGATAAACTATCTTATTAGACATACATTACTACTATATATACTAATATTATCTTTACTTTCAAACAATTACATATATTACCACTTCTAATATTTTATACCATATATTAATATATTATTTGAAGATACAATTAGATTAATAGATGCCCACATACCTTAAAACTAGGATTGATTAATTATCTGTTTAATTAACTCTTTCACTCCAAATCAACCACTATCTCTTAATTCTCCCCTCCCATATTTATCACTCAATTATGTCTCCTCCTTTATGATTCAGGAATTTCATCGTACAATTTCATTCCAACAATAGCTAATCTACTCTCTTCTTCTCAAGATATCATCACCATGGCCGACAAATTCTCCTGAACCCAAATA
>JAJOOR010007001.1:0-70814 GCA_036250505.1 Solanum acaule | reverse complement strand
CCCCCTAAACAAGAATATGAAGTCGGATTTTCGAAAAACGAAACGGATCTTTTTATATACAGCTAAACAAGATTCCGGTAACTTCCGAAGCACATTTTAAATAACTTTTTGGGTCAAATTCAAATATAATCATTTCATTAAGTTCTCGATTCCAAACTCACATGTGAGGCTCTAGTTTCACTCTATCATTTTCCGGGTCGTTACACATAGTCAACCGCTACAAGTGTGTACTTCATCCCATTCGAACTCACAAATAGAACCATGAAGTCAAGGCCCCAAACATCAAACAGTTCAATCACCAGAATATGAGTCAATGTGAGTTCTTTCTTCCTTGAAATACCTCCTTCTCTTTGACAAGGAGACTTGGCGAAATCATGAGCATCTTAGAGTATAATAAGCCAATAATACCCACACTGCGAGATCTTATGAGCATTTCTAATACCACTATGATGGCCACCAATAGAAGATGAATGGTAAGCTTCAAATATACTCATCATCTCAACCTCATGAACACAATGCCGGAAAAACTTTTCACATCAAACATGAATTTCCTTCTTTGGTGGAATGACAAATCCAAAGGCACCATATGACTTGCCAAGTAATTAGCAAAATCAGCAAACAACGGGATAAGATAAAAAGAAGCAGCAAAAACCTGTTCGTCTGGGAACGTATCATCTATTTCAAATCCATCAACTAATTTCAACATTGCCTCTTCCTCTAATCTAGACAAGTGATCAACAACTTGATTTTCCTTTCCCTTTCTATATTTTACCTCAAAATCAAATTCTCGCAACAATATCACCCATTGAATCAGTCTCAGTTTTGCATCCTTCTTTGCCATAAGATACCTCAATGCCGAATAATGAATGTGCACAATGACTTTAGTGCCAAGAAAATAGGATTTAAACTTTTCAAACACGAAGACTATAGTAAGCAATTCTTGTTCAGTGATAGTTTAATTCTTTTGAGCAACATTTAGGGCTTTGCTCGCACAATATAGGGGATGAAGAATCTTCTCTCGCCTATGCCCCAATAGTCAACAAGTGTCACCTTACTCTCATCACACATCACTTGAAATGGTTGTCCCCAATCCGCTGACATAATAATTGGTGCAGAAGTCAACTTCTCTTTCATCCCCTCAAATGCTTTTAGACAAGCATCATCAAAGTCAAATTTTGTTTCCTTTTCGAGTAAATTCCACTATGGGTGAACCATTTTTGAGAAATATTTGATAAATCTCCTATAGAACCCAACATGTCCAAGAAAACTTCTAAAACCTTCATGGATATAGATGGTGGCAACTTTTCAATCACTTCGATATTTGCTCTATCAACCTCGATGCCTTTTGCGAAATATGATGGCTTAGAACTATGCCCTCTTTTACCATAAAGTGACACTTCTCCTAGTTTAACACTAGATTTCATTCTTAATAGCATTGTAGAAAATCACCCAAGTGTGCCAAGAAATCATCAGATAAGTCACAAACCACGGAGAAGTCATCCATAAATAGCTTAATAGTGTCTTCCACCATATCAGAGAATATAGACATCATGCATTGTTGAAAAGTTGTCAGTGCATTACACAACCCGAATGACATCCTTTTGAAAGTAAACATCCCATAAGGATAAGTGAAAGTAGTATTCTCTTGGTCTTCTAGAGCTATATAGATCTGATTGTTGCCCGAATACCCATCAAGAAAATAGTACCAACCCTTTCCAGCTAGACGATCTAACATTTGGTCCATGAACGGTCTTGGGAAGTGATATTTCTGTATCCATGGATTTAATTTATTGTAATCCATGCAGAACCTCCAACCACTGACAAACCTCATTGGGACAAGCCCATTCTTTGTGTTGGGAACCACAATGATTCCTCCCTTCTTTGGCACACATTGGAACTGACACACCCAATTACTATTGGCGATAGAATACACTACCCCAACATCTAACCAGTTGATAATCTCCTTCTTCAAAACTTCTTGCAGTGGTAGATTTAATCTTCTTTTGTGCTCAATACTTGGTTTACTATTAGGCATGAGTTGAATCTTGTGAGAACATTACCTGGTGGAATACCAATAATGTTAGCAATAGTCCATCTTATTTCCCTTTTGAACCGCTTTAACACCAATATCAATGCATCTAATTGCCCTTCATTCAAATCAACATCAATAATGACCGGTAAAGTTCTATCTTCGCCCAAGAACACATACCAAAAATGAGATGTGAGAGCCTTTAGCTCCAATTTTGGAGGCTCATCAAAAGATTATTTTGCGGGTGAAGTTTCTTGATTCTTGAGATCCAAATTCAACTTCTTTGGTGGGTGACAACGGAAATCCACCCTATCAAGTGCATAAACTAACTCATCATACTCTTCAATGCCCTCTCTATCAAAATTCAGGATCATAACAACTAATGTTTCAACACCTAATCTCTCTTCAATAGATGCATCTGGGTTATCCTCAACAGTGTAATTCACAATTGATACCAATTTAAGGTTACTTTGATGTTTTATTGATTTGCAGATATTAAATGTCACCTCTTCATTGTTCAATCTAAACTTCATTTGCCCTTTTTTCATATCAACTAAAGCACGCCCAATAGCAAGGAATGGTCTCTCTAGGATGATAGGCACTTCAAAACCAACCTTACTGTCTAATATCACAATCCGTCGAAAATATGAATGCCTCAACTTTAACAAGAACATCTTAGAGTACCCCAATTGGTTTCTTCACTATCCGATCAACCATAAGTATCCACATTGCAATCGGTTTGGGGGCTCCCAAGCCCAATTTCTTGAACACAAACATCGACATCAGATTTATGCTAGCACCCAAGTCACATAGGGTCTTAGCAAAGTGTAACATACTAATGGTACACAGGATAGTAAAAGCTCCGGGATCTTCCTTCTTTTGCACTATAAATCTAGTATCAATAACACTACAATGCTGCAACTTATCATCACCTTCAAAATTGATAGCCATGTTTTTGGTCACAAGGTCTTTCATGAACTTACCATAGATTGGCATATGTTCTAACACTTCAATCAAAGGAACATTGATTGATAACTGCTTCAACATGGATATGAACTTGTGATACTTTCCTTCTTCAGTCTTCTTGACCAACCTTTGTGAGAAGGGAGGCAGATGTCTCGACATTGGAATGATCTTTTGAGTAACTTCAGCTTCTTTCTCATTCTGATCCTTTTGTTGTTCCACTACCTCATCTCATCCCCCCTCCGACTCTTTCGTACTTTCCACCCCTATCGGCATATGAGGGTCAATAGTATGTTTTCCATCCCTAGTAGTGACTGCCATGCAATGTTCATCATCTTCGGATTTTAATAGTATTGCTGGAAAGTGTTCCTTGTTGGCGTGGATTTGTACTTAAACATAATTGGTTCAGCTACTGCTTAATTTGTCTTATCGATACAACATGTGACTCTACCTTTTGTCAATACACAATAAATTAGTACGCATTTCTTTCACATTGTCATCAGTTGAGTTAAAACTTTTTCATCATCTGAGCCATCAAATCCTCAATGCAATTCAAACTCAATCCTCCATCTAATTCCTTGGTGGATGTGAGGAAAATGGATATAGAGTTTGATGTTAACAATTGGGTTTACTTGAAAATCAAACCCATGAAAGGTGTAATGAGGTTTGGTAATAAAGGGAAGCTTAGTCCTCGGTATGTAGGCCCATATCGAATTTTGAGACATGTTGGTAAGGTTGCCTATGAGTTAGATTTGCCAAATGAGTTGGCATCGGTGCATCTGATTTTCCGTGTCTCTATGCTTAAGAAGTGTGTTGGAGATCCGACATCCATAGTTTCACTAGAAGGGTTGGGAGTTGATGAAAGTATTTCTTATGAGGAAGTTTCGGTAGAGATTCTAGACCGGCAAGTCAAGAAGTTGAGAAACAAGGAAATAGCTTCCGTAAAAGTATTTTGGAGGAATCAATTAGTTGAGGGTGCTACTTAGGATGCCGAGGCCGATATGAAGTCCTGATAGCCTCACCTTTTTCCTTCTACTCCTATTCTAGCTTGAGGTAATGAGTTTCCTCTTGGTTTGTCCTTTGTTTTGGGAGTCGTGTGTTTTATGTGTTTCCATGATTTCCTTATGTGATGCATGTTCATGAAAACTTGTGTTTTGAAAGAAAATGAGTTTATATGAATGATCTTCCTCATGTTGTTGTGCATTGAGTATGAGTTGCCTATACACTTTATGAGATGAATATATGAATATGCTTTAGCTATGCTTTTTGAGAATGAATTGCGTATAGGCTCCATGAGATTGTGTCAAGCATGCTTTTAGCTTGGAGAAGGTAGTACCTCCTTGAATATGAGGAATGTTGAAATTTCATGCATAATGGGTTGTTAGATGTAATTCCTACTTCCTTGTGATACATTAAGTATGCTTAGCTTGGAGTTGATGTGTCCTCCTTGGTTTTGTGCATTTTGATAAGTTGCATGCATGATGGGATGCTAGTATTTAGTCTTTACTTTCGAAAGGTGTCTAGAAATGTCATTCGAGGACGAATATTCCCAAGGGGTAGATAATGTAACACCTCGGAATCTAGTAGACTAAACTAGGGCTAAGTGAGAGGGCTAGAGCCAAGGAAGAGGGCTATGGCAGCCCACTCTTCCCTAGACACTGTCCACTTTCCCACGACCACCACCATGACTCGTGGTAGGCTAGGCAGTAGCTACCCCCAAGGCTGCCCAAAACAGCCTCTTCCATACAAGAGCCTTGATGGCTCCTGAAGGCTCCCACTGACCGTGGGAGTGCGCGTGAGGATGACTTAGTTTTTAGGGGTTAAGGGGAGGGTTGAATAGTTATTGGATCATGGTCACGAGAGGCACCATGGCTCGTGGGGCCTCACGTGAAGGGGAGGCAGATCACTGAAGGGTAAGGACTAAAGGGTCTTTTCCAGTTTTAATTAGATTAATACTATGTCACTTTTCCTATGCTTAGGACCCCTATATAAGTTATTTTAATCCCAAAACTCATCCATTCAAGTCATTATTTCCAAAACCCAAAAGAAAATCAAAGTTCTTCCTCCCCAAAATATTTCTCTCTCTAGAAACTTGAAGAAGGAGAAGAAGGAAGGATTCAAGCTAGGATCAAGGTCAAGCCTCAATTCTTCAATTGAAATTAAGCTTTGGGCTTTGAGGTATGATATTTTTCGTCCATGGATTCCTTTCATCCATGGAGTTCCCAAATTCCTCAATTTCAAAGACTAGAATTCCCCAATTAAGTTAGGGTTCTTCAATTATCATAGGTTCTTTAAATTGTTGGTTTAAATGATTGAATTATGATCTCGTATACATGAATTGATGAATTACATTGATTTTATGATGATTAACCTCATGAACCCATGTAATCCCCCTGTTTTCAAGTTATGAATCATATGATGTGAGATTTTGATCTTCAAGGAAGAATTTTATGAAATTGAGCATGTATTGCAAGCTTTACATGTATTTATGATCAAATCCATATTTAACCCATGCTTTCTAAGTATTGATGATTGGAAGTGGGTTTTGACCTCAAGAGGTGAATTATGGACTTATATATGCATTTTCTTATGAAATTTATGCAAATCTTTTAAGGGTGCTTTGAGAGTAAAGTACCAATGATGATGTTGTTTTGTTAAAGGGTATTATCATAAACACATAATAGCATGATGTGAAAGGTTTTCTCACATAGAAAGTATTCTTAGGTTGAAAGACTTTCTCACCTAATTTAATCAAAGACAAGGAGCTATCTTAATGAAACTAGCTTGGATTGGTTGTCCAAGGGTACCTTTCCATGATTAATGAAGTCAAGTAAGAAATGACTATTCCGTGGGAATTTATGCTTAGCACCAAGTGGATATTGATAGTTAGATGAAAGCTCTCCCGTAGTAGAGGCAGGCTTTCCAAAGAAATCTCATGAGATGAAAGCTCTCCTGTAGAAGCGGCCGAGTTTCTAGTAGCAATCTCCTTATCCTTTAACTATATGCCCCCATAGGTTGATTAACTAGTGGATCCACTTAAGCTAGAACTTTTTAGTTCTACCTTGGCAAGTAGGACAATCCTTTTCGGTGTGGGAGACACCGGGGGATCATGTTATAGCTCACATGGTCTCTATGTCGGTTAAGGCTAATTCCCCACATTAATAATGAACTAAGGTTACTTCAAGAAGTATTGTTTATGAGTTTAAAGGTTTTAAAGATTATATTCACTTGCATTGATCATGGTTTTATGACTTATGGTTTCCAACTCTCAAAATACATGTTTTAGCTCGATCATTGAATACTTAGGAAAATGTCCCTTTTTTGCATGGTTATAATACTTGGTACATTGTTTTCTAATATTGCATACTTTTGCCTACATTTCCCCAAATGTAGGGTCCGACAGTCAGGGTCATCAGTTTCATGGCCAGAGGTTGCTTTGAGATCTTTCTGAGCTATGGTGAGTCCTCATGCTTCGAGGATGGACTTTTATTGTTTTAGTTTCTTTCAGGTATTTCTCTTTGGACATGATGTATGGGCAAGGCCCAATTTCATTCTATTGTATTAGATGGCTTTAATGAGACAAGTGTATTAGACTTCCGATTTGCTTTTATAAATATGTTTTGGACTTGGACTATTGTTTTACTCTTATTGTTCTATTTTTATGTTATGAGAGCTAAGTGTCTTGTATGGAGTCCTTAGGGGTTCTATACACCATGTTACATCTAGGGGGTACCCCTGGATCGTGACAAGATCATTCAAAGTAACATAAGTATTTCAGTCTGGAGCCATTGAACTTGAAAATGAAAAGGGTTAGAGGTTCAAGGAAAATTGACAGCAAGCCAAGTCATACATGGGAATCCAAGAAGAAGTTAAGATAGTTGAGGAATTCCAACTTCATGAAGTCTGAGTAATGAAGTAACTTGCGTCGCGCAGTGACATTAAATTGTGTGGTACTTGGGAGGCAACCCAAGATGTAATTGTAGTAAGTAGTTAAATTCTTGCATTTTAAAAATTTTATAGGTTCACTATGTGTTGAATGCATGCAGGTAGGACTTGGGACAATAAGTTGTCACCACGGGCCAGTAGACGGGTCGTGTAAAGTGTGGCAACTGATTCATGTACTCACACGTCAAGTGGGGAAATGTTCACGGAATGGTTTATAGTCTGTTCAACCTTTGACAGAAGGGTTTACAGTCTGTTCAACTTTTGACGGAGTGTTTAGCTTCCCGTGAATATTGAGGTAACTTTTTTTATTTTTTTCTCTAAGCATGGGGTCATAGGAAGCTACATAGAACGTGATGCTCTTTACGAGCCATTTCACGACTCATCTAAGGTAGGTCAATTTTCAATAAACCCGAACCAACCCAAGCCCTAATTTTCGAATAAAAGACCCCATATGCCAAGAGACCAATTCTTCCCCCTTTTTCTTTGAATTCATAACGTCTCTTTAACAACCAAATAGTCATTCTCCCTCATCTATATTAAGGAATCAAAGCATTAATCATATATTCCAAGGATTCCCCATCTTCCAAACAAGAATTCTTCCTCATCTCTTGTGTATTTTGGTGTAAATTTGAGTAAGTCCCCTAATTTTTGTTGATCAAAACTTAAAATTGTGAAATTAAGATCGGGGAAGTGTTAACTATGAATGAGTTTATAGTGTGTTTATGGATTTCAAACTATTTGGGTGCTTATATTGGTGGGTTGGTTTGGGTACTTGACTAAATGCTTGATTGGGACATGAAAATCAATTAAATAGTTGATGGGTTTTGTTTACAATGAAAATCAAGTACATGGGATGCTTAAGGATAGTAGATTTTGTGTTCTTGGGTGATATTATCGGAAGATGTGGGTTAGTTTTGAAGACAAAGAACAAAACTCACCAAAGTGTAAGTCCATGAGAGGCTTCACAGTTCGTCTACTTCTTCACGGGCCGTAAAACCCCTCGTGAACAACACTTAGGTGGTGATCACTATTGTATTTCTTTCACGATGGCTTATACAAGAATTGGAACCTTTCACGGACCGTATAGCCACCCGTATAAAATATATTTTAGTAAGCAAAAAAGGATTTTCTTTTATTATTTAATTCTTTGTTTATTGAGTGGCCTTTCCACGACATTCTTAAGGGAAAATGTAAGAAGCTTTCACCCCCTACTTCTCTGGAACCAAGTTCAAGCAGTAAGCACCCAGTTTCCTGGGAGTCCAAGCGGACACTACAATTAAACAACACACACCTCGAGCAACTCGATCTTGGACAACCAGGGAAGTAGAACAACATGATACTACTCCTTCCCAATTTTGCAAGGAATGAGATGGTTTTGAGAGTGAGTAGGGGTGTGATGATCAACTCGGGATTCAACAAATAACCCACCTGCACTTGAGGCTGAGGAAGAAGAAAGGGATAGCCAAGAGGACATCGATGCCAGTGATAGTGGTGGCACTGTTACGAAGTTTGTTCGAGAGAGGGAATCTAACCCAGTGGTCCAATAACAATTCATCGAGGTTATCCACAATACATGGGTAATTCCTGGTTCACGAACTATTTTTGAATCTGGCATACTGTCCAAGTTTGCTGGAATAGGCCGGAGGCCCATTATACATGGAAAAAAAATTGTTCAGGCTGATTTGTTGGCATTCACGGAGATTTATGACATATTCAAGAGGCATCACTTTGAGCGGATGACCAAAAATGTAACAGCCCGAATTTTTTTTAGTTAAAACTCGAAGCATTCTTCATTTACTTGTAGGGTCATATCGGGTGATTCATAAATTATCCATATGTGTATAGGTAAATTGTTTAGTGTGTAAATGATTTGGATATGAATTAAGGTCACTAGAATGCCCTAACACAAAGTAGAGTTGAAAGTTTCCTTATCGATTAAGTGTTGATGTAAGATTCTACTTGGGTCAACTTTAAACGGTCATATCTCTATGTATATAAAATGTTATGTGGCCCATAATCTATCAAATTAAAGATATTTGATTCTACTTTCCAATGCCACCAATTTCGCGTCAATCCAATTTCTGAGTAAAATGTTATGATAATTTTAGTAACTGATACAGTGCAGTGACGAATTAGCAGACGGGAAAACATTAAAAAGGGTCTTTTTGTCTTTTTACCTCCAAGAAAACCCTAATCAAATTTATTGACTAATAAAAGGCTCAAAACAATCATATTTTTATATTTTAATCTATCATTCTCTTCTCTCTCAAACCCTAGGGAAAAATTCTAAGGAAAAATCAAAGTAGAAGACTTTATTCAAGATTCTTTTAATCTTTTTCAAGATTCTTTCAATCTTTTTTAAGATTTTCTTCAAGGTAAGTCCTTCTCCAAGTATTTCATTCTTTTCAACTCAAATTCCTCCATACAAATATGAATCACTAATGAAATCATAATTCTTGGTCATAGAGATTTCAAGAATCTCAAGAGAGGTTTTCTTGATTGTTCTCCTTCAAGCTAGGGTTTCAAGGATTCAAACCAAGTTATTTTTCAAGATTCTTCAAGAACCTTGTTCTTACAGGTATGTAAGACTATCATAGTGTTTGAATAGTTCGTCCTCACACCCTACATCTACTTTCAAATCAGTAAAAGAGTAATCTAATATTCTACCCCGAGATTTGAGTATTCTTGAGATTTGTTAATTTTGAGTTCTCGAGTTCCTATTTCTTTTTTAAATTCTACTTTTAATTATTTAATTGCTATATGTTATGCATTAACATTCTTGAGTTGAGTCATTCATGTCCATATATCTGCATGAGCCCTTTAAATTGAGTTATAAATTTTGAAAAGCTTTTTAAAGCCAACACTTGAGTTTTAAATTGAGTTTTTTGAGGAAGTAAAGATAAGTTTTGAGAAAGAGTTGTATTCATGAGTTTCTATATGGTTGTTGAGGTCCTCAAGTTGAGTCGTTCATGTTCATAATCAGGCAAGAACCGTACGAATTGAGTTTTAAGTCTTGAGAGTCTTTGTAAGCCAATCATTGTGTTTCAAACTGAGTTTTGATATAAAGTTCAAAGGTTCTATTTCATAAAGACTTAAGAGTTTCTAATGTTACTTTATTCATATATATATTCATATACATATGTACCTATGTTAATTACTCGACTTGAAAGATAAGTTCATAAGTGCATCTTTTCAAGAAGGTAAACACGTCTCATGTTTTGAAAAGTATTTCAAGTAATGTAAGAAGTCCATTCTTTGTAATGGGTGAATTGAGCAAAAAGTTATGTTAATTATTTTGGGAGTAGTATCCAGCACTGAGTTGGGTTCAAGTCTTTTATGATTCAGAAGTCCCACAAAACTATGTAGCCATCGTAGGATAGTATAGCATTGATTCTTCATGTGACTCGTCACTGCCTCTTAGAAGGCCAATTAGATGGATCCATAGTCACAATATCATCTTATATCCCTGGAAAGGTATATGATGGACCCTTTCAACGTGAGGCGGGACGTTGCATCATTGTTAGACTTATAGTAATGGTTGTCGGTTAGAGAAACTCCCTACAAGTTAAAGTATATTATTTTCATATTGCTTTTATTGCATATCTTATTGCAAATCTTAAATGATTTTCACTTCATGTTCATGTATTGATTCAGTTGAGTTTCTTTCAGTCATTCAATTCAGTTATTTGTTTACTCAGTCATATTACATACTCGTACATTCCATGTACTGATGTCATTCAACCTGCATCCTTCTATGATGCAGATATATGTGTTTATATTATCAACAAGCGCTTCGTTGAGATCACTCTACACTCCAGTTAGATTTGGTGAGCCTTCTTATATTCCAAAGGACTTCACAGTTCCTTTCCAGTTAGTAGTTTGAGGTGTCGTGGGTTTTGTCCCGACATCCTTCCTTAATAGTAGAGGCTTCATAGATAGACAGTTTTGGAGAGTCTTTTCAATTTTAGATATTTTATTTAAAATTTATCTTTCATACTCAGTATATTCAGTGAAGTTTTGAGATTTAGTAAGTTGTTTTTAAACGTTTCTTTCAATTTGATGCTTATGTATGCTTGAGTTAGTCTTCCAGTTGTAGTCAGCTAGGATGAGTGTTCGCCTGGGGACCACCAATGGTTCTCGAGTGCTGGCAACATCCAGGGTTTAGGCTCGGGGAATGAAAAAAAAATTCGTGGTATTTCGAGAGGCATTTAAATAGAGAGTTCTACTCCTTATATGATACTTCTCAATTTAACTTTGAAACTGCCGAAACATCAAAAAAATGAAAGAAAGCAATAGCACTGTAGTTAGCACTACTAGATGAAGTGTATATTTTTGGAGCCAAGGTAGATATTTCAAAGACAAAATTAATTGATTTCTGCGTGGATCAAAATGCATTGCAACTATTGTAGTAAGTTTATATGAGGTTCTTCACCATTCGGTGACAAGTTAGTTGGAGATGAGTGACCTGGTGCCTCGTGAGGGCCTTACAAGATGGATTGCTGGGCTGATCAGGATTGATGGTGAGGCAGCGCCATGGGTAGCCAACCCAAAGCTTCACATCACCAAGGCATCTTTGTCATTTTCAGCTAAAATCCGGTGGGGGATAGTTCATGCACAGTTGTGGCCAACAGGAAATGATAACACTCTCTCACCCTCCCAAGCTTCATTAATAGCTTGTATCATTGTGGGTTATGCATTGAATGCGGGTCGGTTAATTGCTATAGAAATGAAGGATCGTGCCCTCAATGAAAGAACAAGTCTTCTTTTCCATTGTTTGATCAGGAGATTATGCCAACATGCCCAAATACCTCATAATAATTAGGTTTATAGATACATTGAAGAAACTAAGTTCACTTCGGTTACTAAGATTAAAGATGTGGCCAACCCACTATACAACAGATGAGCAGGTCCCACAGCACCATTAGTCGTGTTGTCACATGTACCAATTGTGCCTGCACAAGGTGAGGGAGTGGTAGTGAGTCTGATATGATATCACCGCAGGTAGCCCCGAGAGCCCAGCCTTTCACATCAACACCTTCATCAGCCGCAGGTACATTTTTTTCTCTACCTGTAGCATTCTTTGAGAGACTTGTGGCAGAATAGCTGTAGACCAGAGATATACTTGTCACGACCCAGGGGTACCCCCTAGATATAACACAGAGTATTTGACCCCGAAGGGGTTTCATACAAGCCTTAGCATATCATGACATAAGAACATAGGGACAAATAGTGCAAAATTTAAAACTTTTCTTTACAATCGAAGTCTTTTATAAAATGAGAGAGAGTCTATAACACTATGTCTCAAACCAAGTATAACATTTGAATTAAAACTCTTAAATACAATCTTAGGGACACGACCCTGACAAAAAGTCTAAAACATAAAAGAAAGACATAAAGGACATATGGTCAAGCCCTCGAATACTATGAGGACTCACGAATCTTCTTCTTCTTGATCTACTATAGTCCTAGCCACGAGGGAGCATACGATATCAACAAACACTACACTTATGGAAATTGTAGAAATATGGGTTAGCACAAAAATATACTAAGTATGGAAGCCATGCATAAAAATCCTTAAAACATGCAAAAAAGGGACATTTTATTAGAAACCATGCTATATGCCACTTTTGAACATCATCTTTGAAATAGTTGGAGAATGTAGCTCATAAGACAAACAATGCACAATTCATCGTAACATAAAGGATATCATCATAATCACAAGCATAGTCTCCAACACGACATAATGCATACTCCACTATTCACAAGACATAGTTCACATGCATAATTACATACCAAGATCATATCATCATAATAGAACTATCACATAAGCAACCCTAAGCCATACTTGTGCAATGCATAGATAGGATCCCATAATCCTATCTACACTAAGTATCACTTCTAGGCCACCATGAACATGCATAACATAAGTTCATATATCTTCGTAGCATAAGGAACACACACTATAACCCCTTTATAAGTCTACTTGTGCAATGTATAAGTGAAGTCCCATACCCCCACTCACACTAAGTAAAGCTCATTAAGAAGTCATAAGTATAGTCCATGTTCATAATTCATACAAAGCATACATTTAACTCATAATCATCATATCATAAGAGAGACATACCATGCCCACTCTCAAAGTCTACTTGTGCAATGTATAAGTGAAGTCTCATACCCCCACTCATACTAAGTAGAACCTCTTGAGGAAACATAATACATAACTCATGTTCTTATCATAATTCATATTCTTATGATATAGGGAAATAGCCTTAACTGACATAGACCATGTTGAGCTACATGGAATCCGGTGTTCCACCCCCACACCGAAAAAAGGTGTCCTACTTGCCTAAGGTAGAACATTCATTTTAGCTTTTAGGTGGATCCACTAGCTAAAGACCTATGTGGGCACATAGTTATGGGATATGAAGATTGCTACTAGAAACCCGGACTACTAGCGTAAAAGGTTCTCATCTCATGAGATAACTTACATTGGGAAGCCAGACTTTCTAACGTAAAAAGCCTCCATCTCATTTTTATATCCACTCAGTGCTAAGAATAATTCCCTTTAAAAGTCATATTAAGTGTTTACTCAAGTTTATATTCATGAAAAAATGCACTAGGCACTCAAACCAACATAGTATCATAATAGCTCATAGATTCATTAGGTGAGAATGTCCTTTCAACCTTAGAATCATCAACATGTGAGTTAACCTTTCACATCATATTCATAGTGTGTTCACGAGAATAGCGTTTCAATCAACACAACAAGCTTATCATAAACATACATATTTCATGCATAGTCATGTGTAGGGTGTATATGAGAATTAGCCTTTCAACAACACCTTAGTCACATCATAGTCATGTTCATGTAGGGGGGGGGGGGTGTGGTTGTCCTTTGAATGACACAACAACAACATTATCATCATAGACACTTAACTCTCTAAGTGTTCATAAAACATGCACATAACATCATAATCATGCATACTCCTCATATTTTGCATATAAGGATCATGTTAAGTCAACACATCTAGCATTCACCACATGAGACATATATATAGTCATAACTCAATTACAACAATCATTCCATGTATACACTCATATACTCATATTACAGATCATGTGGATGAAGTCCTTTCAAAATAATGCCATATACAATTCAACATACATAATAGCTTCCTTCTCTAAGCTTTGACATCCTTAACTTATTCATATTAGCTTTTACTATTAAAGCCCTTAAGATTCATCTTCATACTACAAGCATTACTCTCAAGCAATACCTCACATGGTCATCATGTAAACCTAACTCTCAAGGTAAACTAATTAACCAGATGCTTCATTCTTACTCAATTATAGTCATATAGCATCAAGTAAACTGAATCTCAATACCAATTCAACCATGATTTATCATGTAAGCCCTTATCAAGTTAGTTCATATCTACAAGCTTAACTTATAAGCAATTCATGTCTGTCTGATCTAATCTAAGGCAATTTACCAAGAAGTTCATCAATCTTAGAAGGTCACATCTAAACCCTCAATTTGCCTCTTTCATGACATAACCCTAGGCCACATCAATTTCACCCTAGAATCTTAGGTTATTCAAGTATACATGTAGAATCATATCAAAATCATGCAATCACATCATAATCTACTCACACCCAATCAATTTGGACCAACTTGCAACAACATTCATAATGTAAAGAAGAACCATAGCTAGGATTGGGGAACTCATGGATTCTTGAGGAATTTGAGTTAAAATCATATAAAATTAGTAATACATTCATAAAAAAACATAATTCAACCTTTAAAATCAACCTTGAAAGGAATCGATGGGGTTGAGTTGAAACACTAGCTATTTGGAGATTTCTAGATTTGAGATAAAAGCTTCCGAAGGGAATCCTTGGGTGATAGCTACCCAAGGATGAAAACCTACATACCTTATGAATATTTCCGCATGAAATTGAAGAAGAAAGGCTGCTTCTTGAAACCCTAGCTTGACCTTGTTCTTGCTCTTCAATGGAGTCTTAGAGAGAGAATTTTTGGAGAGGAGAGTATTTGGGATTTGATTTGGGGTCTTGGGTTATAATGAATTAAGGAGGTGTTTAATGACTTAAAATACTTTATTTATATGTATAAATAGTATATTAAACAGCTCCTACTTAAAATAACTTAAAAATGAATTACCTAAGTTAACCCATCTGTTGGCCAAGACTTGACAGAATTGCAGACTTGACTCACGCCCACCACTCACGGATCGTGAGTGGACCTACGGGTCGTGCTTATAGTCCGTAGGTCAGGGCTGAGGCTTGTTGTTTAGGGTCTGACCCACGACCCCTACCTACGGGGCGTGGGTCCACCTACTGGTTGTAGGTGCCATCCGTAGGTGGCCCTCTTTTGGGCAGTTTTTGAGTTCTTTGGGGTCTTGGGGGTTAGGCTTTAGGGTCCTCCTCAAGGACCCTTGGTTGGTCCTTGGGGGGTCGTACCTTGACGTTTAACCCCTATATACCTCAACCTAAGCTCGGGAAGTCGTTTTACACTTCTAAACCCCACATCCAACTCAACAACACACTTGTAAGGCTCTAGTTCCACCTACTAGTTTTCCGGGTCGTTACAATACTTGATCAGGTAGTTGAGAAGCTACCAGAAGTGGTCCACAAGTCTGTATTTTGTTCCACTTTTGGGACTTGTATTCTTTTTAGTAGCTCTGTACTTGTGTCTACCATGTCCTGGTATTGGATCTTTTGTTGATTTTTATATATTTTTATTATTCCCTTTTTTAGTTGTTTTCCTTTGAATTTCTTTGTTGATCTTTAGTTGTTTGTTATTTCTACTCGATACGCCTGTTACTTATTGTTCTGGGATACATATTGGCTTACCTATTAATGGGGTACAGTAGGTGTCATCATGACTCGAGGTTTTGGATCGTGACAATCGATGTCCACCATGTTTTGGGATGGATCTTTCGTATCTTTTGTCCTCGTTCGATACATGTATATATGTTGGTTTATGTGATTCTATGTTGTTATCTCTTTTGTTGCCTTGTTTCTTGTTTTTGTTGGTGCTTCTACTCTCTAGGCTTGTTACCTCCATTCTAAACTTAAGGTTGGCTAACCAATTAGTGGGATTTAGTAGATGTCATCATGACTTGAGGTACATCAACTTTTTTGGGGCTTGACAAAAAATTAATTTTCCTTATATGAAGAATAGAATAACTATTCTAGAAAACTCATAATTATATGATTATAAATGGTAAAATATTAAAAGCATATATTATTTGTATGATTAATAACGGCAAAAGTATTGAAATATTATCCAACTTACTAGATATTGTTTAAGAGTCTAAATGGTAATGTCATTATCAATTGATCATTTTAACGTTAGGTGGTTACTACAAATGCCTAAATAAGAAAATTATTGAGGATAATAACACTTTACTCTCTAAATAATTGATATTTTTTTGTAATGTAGGAAAGTCATACTTATATAAGTATGAATGGAAAAATATTAAAAGCATATCAAGTTTGAATGATTTAAAAGGTAAAAGTATTAAAATATTATCCTATTGGACTAGATAATGTTTAGGAGTCTAAAATGGTAATGTCATTACCAATTGATCATTTTAGTCTTAGAAGATTATTTCAAATGCCTAAAATGGAAAATTATTTTTGATAATAACGTATTTCCCTCTCTAACTATAAATATTTTTTTATTTTTATTCTTGTAATATAGAAAATTCATATTTATATGATTATGCATTGTAAAATATTAAAATCATATCATGTTTGTATGATTAAAATAGGTAAAAATATTTAAAAAATATCTTATTTGACCAGATACTATTTAGGAGTCTAAAATGGTAATGTCATTAATATTGGACCATTAGTCTTAGACAATTACTTAAAATACCTAAATAAGAAAATTATACTATAATATCTCAATTATTAATAAATTTTAATTTTAGTCATTTTATTGTAGAATAGGCATATTTAATCTTTGATTAATTCAAATGTGTGTCTTCAATCCTCTAATGTAGAAAATGTGTTATATTTGGGCTCTTCTAAAAAAATTAGCTTGAAATATGTAGTATCATTATAATCTTAACATCACATATGATTAATTAAATGATGGAGTGATCAATAATTGATGAGTTAAAAAAGAACATTTGAAATAATTGAAGGTTTAATTTGTTTAGTCAAATAACACAAGAACTAAAATAAAAATCCATCGATAATTAATAATGGAAGTACTCTTGACTTCACACGAACATTAAATTTGAGATATCCCCTAACAATACCAAAAACTTTAGTGCACCAGCTATATGTAACTTATAATATACTAGAGGTCGATGTATTTGAAAATTTTGGACAATATTTTTCAGAAAACCCCTCTCTTTTTTGGTATTCGATTAGCTTAATTTTGAAATATTTATTTCCAAAAAATAATAAGTAATTTCCATGAAATCACTTATTTTTGAAGAATGAATTACTTCTGTTTTCTGAGTTGTCGACTCATATATCATGACTTATTTCAATCAGTAGAATAGTCTTAACCTTTAATTAAATAAATTATCATCAATCTATAAATTTCATACTTTTTTCCTATGGATTGGACAACTTAAACATATTTAAAAATCCGTTTGAAATAAGATACAAAAATATTTTCTAAGAATATACTAACATATTTTTCATAGAGAAAGTTTTCAACCAAATATTATCGTGCCATAAGTTAATTAATTGCACTTTCTAACTCCAAAAATAATTATGTAAAATGAATTTTCATAATATAAAACTTTTAAGGAAAAAATATAATATTTTTCTTGGAATCAGATTACGATAATTAGTTAATTATTATTTTAACAAAAATGTCTCAATAAACTTAATATTTCTTGATAGTCACTAGTAGCAATTCATGATAGACATCTATAAAAGCCGAATACCTTTTCACATTTTATGTATTCTACTCCCAAAGAGAGTGACTTTTATATATGGGTATCAAATATGGATAGAAAGAGGCTTAGGAATACTAGGAATGATAGTGAAAATGTAAGAAACTCCCTTCTAGACAAAAGAGCAACAAGTTTATTTAAGAAAGTAGAAGAGTTTTCTATTTTATGTGATATCGATATTGCTATAATTATTTTTTATCCCGGGAGAAATCCAACCTATTGTTTGGAAATCTACAGATCTTGCTAAGGAGGTATTAGTGAGGTATTCAAAGTTTATTGAGGAAGAAAGGATTAAAAAGTTAATGATACATGAAAGGTATCTTTCAAAGAAAGTAGATGAGAAAGAAGAAAAAATGAATGAGGAGAAGGAAATGGAAATCATCTTCAATCAACTTGTGGAGGGAAAGAATATCGATGAACTTACTGCTAGAGAAATCCAAGGTTTATTAAAGTTGTCTAATACTAAGATAGCTAAACTTTATGAGAAAAAGGAAAAAATCAATCAACAACATCAGTCTTTTCAACCTCAAAATTCTCCCTCAAACATCAAGTTCCCAAATGAAAATGCTACTCCATTACCAAATTCAATGGATGATTTGATCAATGACATGTGATTTGTTGAGACTATGTCTACTAACCACAATTACTTTGACTTAGGGGATGGAAACAATATCGATTCTGCCCTAATTGAAGGTGATGACATCAGTGCTGGAGATAATGGACATTCCAAGGACCTTGATTGGTAATGTAATGCTTGTGTTGTTCTATTATTATATTTTCTGTTGGTATTTAATAGTTTCTATTGATTTATTTCATTTTCAAATCTATTTTGTGATTTTGTATTTTTATTGAAGTTATTTATGAAGGTTATTATTCTGTTGGAAAAGTGAACATATTTGTTTAGCAATTTGTTTATATTTGATACATATCGTATTCCATGTGCTTGCTCAAGTATTAAAGTTCTCACCCCACATTTAATTATCTATGGATCACCATTTTAAAAAACTTAAGTATTTATAAACTATCCAAAACAATTAGTCAGATCTAAAATATCACAATTTTTAGCTATAACTCTTTCTGTTTTTTCGCTCCTATATATGTTCTTCTTATTCTTTAATCATTTTTTATTCTCCCCTATTTTTTCTTCTCTGAACTTTCTCTGTTCTTATTTTTCATCCCCTTCATATCCTCTATCACTCCATATCTTTGAAATGATTTTGGATTTTAAGTTATTGATAAGGGATGTCAAATCTGAATTGCTATAACATAGTTTTATTCAAGATGATGAAATTCTGGTAGAGATAATGGATTTAAGTTGTTTGAATGAGTTTTAATGATTACTCATGAAATAAAATTTTATGTGGGTGAATTTGACGGGATAGATGGTGTTCCAAAGAAACTATAAAGTTATTAGTAGCCTCACGATGAAGACTTGATGATTTTTCTAGTCTTTTAGCAATTCTAAGCAATTGTTAGTTACTTGCTGGATTTGATATTTTCAATTGTGGAAAATAGATTTTATCACTAGTGTTTAATTCATAATAATGAATAGTTGATATATTATTAGTGCATCTTTAATGTATAATATTTATACGTACTTATAATATATTCGATTATAGTTTGAACATAAGTTCTGAATTCATTGTATAATCAATGTATTCATAATCCACTCCTTTTCAAATTATTTTCATTTTTAGTTGTTGGTAGATATGTATAGATTAGATTCGAGGATGTTTTTATGATAGAGGACTAATCTTGGTAGAAAAGGAGGATTGACAATAACGAGAGCCGAAGAGACAAGGGTGCTCTTACTAGATTTCACCAAATTTGATTGTTTTTTAATATTGAAATTTGACAGATATAGTGGATAAGAGGTCTAGAGAATTATTTGGGAGGGGGGCAGATAAAGAATTATCTTTAGGCTAATGTTATTTTATAACTATACTATTATAACACCATTGTGTTAACCACAAAAAACAAGGTAAAATATGATCGTGTGGATCAATGAAGAAGCTCATCCCAATAACTCCAATTGATAGCATTAATGCTCAAATATTCCTTTCCAAGCATGAGTACTGAGAATAGAATTTGCAAATGGAAGGTGGAAAAAGAATAGAGTAAGTATTGGAAACACTTGTACTCATCCATATGATCATAATAGAGTGAGCAAGGGAAACACATGTACTCATCAGTATTATCGATCTATCCTAAACTAAAATGGTGTCACAACCCGCCATAAATCCACACTAGGAAAGCCAAACCAAAACTACAAATGATAAGTAAAATAACTTAAAGTAAGACAACACAAAAGAAAAACAGACAAGGAGTAGGGCCCATAGCATATATATGTATATAGCGACGCAAAATATATTGAAAGGGCCCAAAAGTGATAAACAAAGACAAAAATGTACATAAGAACCAAACCCTGTCACAGGTACAAATGCATCTAACTACATAAATGATGATACACAATAGTTCTACGGATCAAAATACAAAATACATATATGGTACAATAGAGGAAAGAAAGTATATCCGCGGACACTAAAAGCTCACTGCGATCCAACAACGAAAGCCTTGGAAGAGTTGGAATCAGCGGGGGTGGCTCATTCTAGGAGCTGCATCAGAAAAAAATATTTAAGTGAAGTATGAGTACCAAAATATGGGGTACTCGGTAGGAATCATAGACAGACTAAGATCAAATAGAAACTGTATAAATAAAAGAGACACGATAATGCTAACGCTACAATTCAGACGCTAACTAGACACATTTCATCCACTACTGACAGTGAAGATAATAAAATAATAAACATTCGATATCCAAAATAAATAAATCACAATTAGACACATAATGCAAGATGATGCAATGCACATGTGGGCAATGCATAAAAGTAGTCCTACAAAATCTATCTTGCAACCCAGAATGATCCCTCGGACTTGACAATTGGTGAAATACACGAAAAATAACTCGGGAAAGTTCCTCGAACTACATGGAATGCTTTCGTAAGCTCATCAATAAAATGGGTAAACTCAGAATAGTTCTTTGGGCCGCCCAGAATGTGTCCTCGAGTTGATCAGTATAACAGTAAAACAACCCATCCTTAAATAAAAAACCATAGAATTTCTTTTGCTTAACATAAAATACCCATTTAGTGCAAAACTCTTATAAAACTTGCATTTTTTCCTTTAAATAATGAAATCTCCTAGGTAAAACAATTAATTTTAAAGTAAATATCTCTTTAGGACGAAAGCCCTAGCAAATAGTGTAAATCCTTTCAAAATTTCCAATCTCCTCGAGTAAAACAAGTAATATTCTCCCTTGGAGCCCAAAACAAGTAAAAATGGTGACAAGCCCATTAAAAGGTCTAAAATATAAGCTTCTTACATTTCTAGCTCAAACCATGCCAAATACATATGACGTGAATGTGAGTGCATACCAAACACAGTCAGTTTACTCACATTATAGTCACACCACACAATTAACAAGGTAGACTCCCGTCACAGTACTGTCCTACTAACTTAGAACTACACATTGTAGTATTTTTTTTATTTTTTGTTTTATTATAGTGGTTTGATGGTTTAGCTCATCTTGTCTCTCCATTTTCATTTTCCCCATGAGTTTTACAAATCTTTTAAATGCTTGAGTTTTCATTGGCAATCATTCGAGGATCGATTGTGTTCAATATTAATATCTTGGATAATAATCATGATGAGCATTGTGTTTAGTGTTGGTAACACAAGAATAATTCAATGTGGCCGCACTTTAGAATTATCTTTATGAATCTTGTGTTGACTAGCAACGTTTTGATGTGAGTCTTGCAATGAACATCGCACATAAGCTTTTGAAATTGTCAGGCTATGCTCAATAAATGTGTTTGAAGTGTCATGTATGGTAGGGTTTTACTTGAAAGCATGTTTGTTGAATTCTAGAATTTTCCCTGTTAGTCCAATCGTCTAGGTTTGGTGAATGCAAGGAATGATATGGAAAAACTTTTTAGAGGAACCCAAATGTTCATACCCTTTTCGTGACTTCCATGTGAGGGTGTGCAGCCATTTTTGCACCATTTAAGCCTAAATCATTTTTTGACAACCTTGTTGAAACCTCTTGAGCCAAATTACCCCTAACTTTTCACCCATAAATCCTTTTCGAAGCATTCATTTGTTTGAATAGTAAACTTAGGTGTCACGATCCAAAGTATACCCTTGGCGTAACATGGGGTGTAGAACCCCGATATGCCCTACACAAGCCACTTAGCATAAATTATACAAGATAATAGAAATAAAGATTTCAAAAGAAAAATCTTCTCATAAAAGAGTTTGACAAAGCGGAAGTCTAACGTAGTCTCAACAAGTCATCTATTACATAAAAAAAAGTGGTTAGGACGTAACCCATAAACCAGATACAAATTTCTAAAAATTGAAGTAAAGTAAAGCATGTAAAAGTGTCTCGATCCTCGAAACATAAGGATTCACCAATCTTCGAATGCCAAGAGATCAACTATCCACGAGTATGAGAAGTAGGAGCATCAGACCCTACATTAGTGAAATAATGTAGTCACAAGTATGCATTAGTACATGGAATGTGCTAAGTATGATAGAAATGCATAAGAGTTATGAAATCATCCTAAAAAGGACTTTACATGACATGCAATTACCAAGCTAATTCAAAAGATAAAAAAGTTTGAAAACATAAGTCATAATCATGATCAATGAAAGCTTAACATCTTTAAAAAAAATTTGTGAGATACTATGAAAGTAACCTTATCTCATTATTGTGGGATTTTTACAATTGATGTACCACATATTTACTGTAATATCCTACCTTAGAAAGAGCTAAAAATAGAAAGAATTGATTTGGAAAGAAGCTAATTTGAAATTTTACAAGTTATGCTTAAGTTGTGAGTTTTGGGTCAACTTTAAATGACCATAACTTTCAGTACCGGATGAGTTAGGTGGTCCACAAGATATTAAATGAAGGTTCTTGGAATCCTCTTTTCAATGTCACTGAGTTTGCTAATCTTCGAGCTCTTATGAGGGAGATATGCCCATTTGAAGTTGGGCTGTCCAGTTAAGGAAAGTTGCCCAAAAATATGAGGGGTATTTTGGTCTTTTCCTTAACCTATCAGATCTAATTCATTTTTAGTAGTTAATTAGGGGTATAAACTGATTTAGTTCAGCTTACACAATCCTAATTTACGCTAGGGTTTTAGAAAAGAATTCAAGAAGAGAAAAGAGGAGAAAAGTCAAGGCGTTCATCAAGTTCTTGCAAAATTGAAGGTCGTTTCGCCAAGGGTTTGATCCCTAAGAGGTATGTGAGTTCTCATAGTGTTGGATTCATTCACCCACATACCAATCATGTTATTTTAAGCGAAGTTTCGTTCTTCAAGTTGAAGAATTTGAGTTCTTGATGTGTTTCTTGAAAGTATTGTTTCCATTCTTGAATTAGGATGGGTTTGATGGGTTCTTGAGATAAAATAAAGTGAATTGAGGATAGTTTGGAGTAGATTATCATGTACATAAGTTGAGTATTCGAATCAAAGTGATTAGGAAAGAAAGCATTTGATTCTAGGTGAATTAGGGTCGATAAATGAGTAAGAAAAGATCGGACAGAAAATAAGGTACCAGGTCCGTGTCGTAGACCCAATTCCCCAAGAGTAAAATTTCCCTCTCCGCGAATGTAGACTCCACTATTTGAAAATTATTTCGCGACCAAATATTATAACGTATCTCCACATCGTGGACTTACACCCAGACAGTGTTTTTCATGATTAGCTATCTGAAACTCATTTAATCATCACGACATCCTTTCTACCATAAATATTAACCTTGAATTCATAATTCTAATTCAAGGTAGAATTAAAGAGTTAAATTAGAGAGTTCTTCGAGTCTTTTCAAAAAGTCTTTTACAATCGTTTTAAACTTGTTTTTAGACTTAAGCATTGAGCTTGAGGAAGAGTAGAGCTAAGTTCACTTTATTTAAAATGATATATGAGAACTAAGTATTCCTAAGAGTAAATATTTTCATATTTAAGATGAGAGGAAACCCTGATTTCCAAAGGAGTTTTCATGAGCATGTTTAGTACCATCTCTTTTAAGAGAAAGATTTTTGAGTAATAATATCAAACCACAGAAAGAGTTATGTTTTTAAACATATGAGCTAGTTACATTTTGGGAGTAGTATTGAGCACCGATATAGGGACGAGTTAAGATAACTCAAAGTCTCCATAAACCATGCATCCAACATGGGTAGAAAGGGTCATACTTTTTAGATGATTCCTTAATGCTTTTTATCATAGACTAGTGGATCCACTTAGTAATAGATCTATACCCCTGTCAAATTATAGGAAAGTTCTGGCATCGTGGGCTAGACGATGTATCATCATATAGCTCATAGTGATGGTTGTCAGTTAGAGAATCTCCCATAGAGTTACTTGTATTTTTATATAAAAAACTGAGTTATTATTGTATTTTTCAATACATTGAGTTGCTATCTATTATTTTAAAAGCTTTTCTTATATTGCATCTTTATCACTACTTTATATTGAAATGAGTTGAGTTGAGACGAGGTAAGTGTTTCTAAAGATTCATTTCAAGATTATGTCTCTTTTTAGAATTCCTCTCACATGCTCATACATTCAATGTACTGATGTCATTTGACATGCATCTTTTATCATGCAGATACAGGTAACCAGGATCATCATCTAGTGCTTCGTTGATCCAATTGAGTTCCAGAGTTGTTAGTGAGCGTCCTTGCTTCCAAAGGATTCCTTATTTACTTACAATATTTCAGTTGTTAGGATGATCGGGGGTCTTGTCCCGACATCCCTCATAGTATTAGAGGCTTCATAGGTAAACAGTAGTTTATGAGTCTTTTCTATTTTCAGTTTTAAATGTTTAAAGACTTAAGTTGCTTGTTTGGCCGGTTGAATATTCCTTTACAACATTCTGAGTTTATTACATGAGTTTATCTTTTGAGTTCTTTTAAATGTTAAGTAGGTCTTCCGCTAAGAGTTAAGCCAGGCCAACGGTTTGCTTGGGGCCATCAATGGTTCTCGAGCGCTGGCCACGTCCACGGTGTAGGCTCAGGGGTGACAAACTAGGTATCAGAGCACAGAGTTCAAGAGTCCTAGGGTGTCTATAAAGCCATGTTTGTAGAGTCTTAGTTATTGGTGTGAAGCACGACACATCTATAATTAAGAGGCTGCAACATTTAGGAACTATCTCACTTCTTTCATACTCCATTCGTGCGATATAGTTTAACTCTATAAAGTTTCTTTCTAACTCATGCTTGTGCGTATGTTTCAGATTATGCTTCCACAAAGAGCTATTTAAGGTCATCCTGCTAGAAGGAATGTTGAGGATCAAGGGGTACCCAATGCACCAGAAGTGCAACCCCAAGGAGAGGTCACTACGCTAAGTTCCGGGAAGCTATTCGGATGTTAAGTCAAGTGGTGACCAACCAAGCTGGACAATAAAAAGAGAACCGATAGGAAGTGGCTGATACTTCCAAGATCCGTGAGTTCTTAAGGATGAATCCTCCAAGCTTCAATGGTTCAAGTGTCACAGAGGATCCGAAAAACTTTGTGGAAGAGTTATAGAAAGTTTTTGAGGTTATGCATGTTGCTGATGCTGAGTGAGTGGAACTAGTTGCATATCGATTGAAGGGTGTTGTTAGGATCTGATTTGACTAATGGAAGAAGAATAGAGTTGAGGGTGCACCAATTATGAGTTGGGTTGTGTTTGAGAAAGTCTTCATGGGGCGTTTCTTTCGCCGTGAGCTAAGAGAATTCCTTACTCTTAAGGAGGAATCTATGAGTATGCATGAGTATAGCCTTAAGTTCACCCAACTGTCCTGTTATGCCCCATATATGGTTGCTGACATGAGGAGTAGGTTGAGTCTGTTTGTTATTGGTTTGTCTCATCTGTTAAGTAAGGAGTGCAAGATAGCTATGCTAATAGGGGATATGGACATAACAAGGCTGATGATCCATGTGCAACAGGTTGAGAAAGATAAGCTAAGAGATACAGAAGAGTTCCAAAATAAGAAGGCTAAGACAGGAAATGAGTCCGGACAGCAGAAGAGTAATGCAAACCCGTCATCCTTCCAACAGAAACAAAATGTACCTGCTCCATCATCTGATAGTGCACCTGCACAAAGGAACATATGTGAGTTCAATAATCAGAATTCACAAAATTTCAGAGCTAGACCTGCACAGTCCCAAGGTAGTGTGGCACAAGCAGGAAATGGGGCTTACACTTGTGCTAACTATGGTAGGACCCACTCAGAGGTGTGTTGTGATAGCTCCACTATTTGTTTCAAGTGTGGTCAAGATTGTCACTTCATGAAAGAGTTCCCTAAGAATAGGCAGGGGGGGTGGGAATAGGGGCAATAAAGCCTAATCTTCTTTAGTTGATCCACCAGACAGAGCTGCACCTAGAGGAGCTACTTCAGGGGCAGGCGGAGGAGCGAGCGAACCGTCTACATGCTATCACTAGTCGCCAAGAGTAAGAGAATTCTTCAGATGTTTTCACTGGTATGATCAAAGTCTTTACTTTTGATGTTTATGCTTTGCTAGATCCAGGAGCGAGTCTCTCTTTTTAGACTCTTTATATTGCCATGAATTTTGATATTTTTCTTGAGCAACTTCTTGAGCCCTTAAATGTTTCTACACCTATTGGTGAGTCTAATCTAGCTGAGAGAATTTATCGTGATTGTACCATCTCCGTCAATCACAAGAACACCATGGCTGACGTAGTCAAGTTAGACATGGTACATTTTGATGTTATTCTAGGTATGGACTAGTTTAATGCCTGTTATGCTTCAGTTGATTGTAGAACTCAAGTTGTTAAGTTCTAGTTTCCTAATGAGCTAGTTATAGAGTGGAAGAGTAGTTCAGTAGTGCTTAAGGGTCATTTTATTTCATACCTTAAGGCCAGAAAGTTAGTTTTCAAGGGGTTCATCTATCACTTAGTCCAAGTTAATGACTCTAGTGTTGAGACATCGCATATTCAGTCAGTTCCAGTTTAAGTGAGTTTCCAGAGGTCTTTCTAGATGATCTTCCCGGAGACCCTCCTGAGAGAGAAATAGACTTTGGTATAGATATTTTCCCGATGCTCGTCATATCTCTATTCTGCCATATAGAATGGCTCCATCCAAGTTAAAATAGCAGTTGAAAGATCTTTTTGAGAAAGGTATCATTCAACCAAGTGTCTCACCTTGGGGCTCTCTAGTCTTATTTGTGAGGAAGAAAGATGGTTCTCTTAGAATGTGTATAGATTACCGTTAATTAAAGAAGGTTACTATCAAGAATAAGTATCCTCTTCCAAGAATTGATGATCTCTTCGATCAACTTCAGGGTGATACTTGTTTTTCTAAGATAGACCTTAGATCTGGCTATCATCAATTAAGAGTAAGAGAAAGTGACATTCCTAAGACAGCTTTCAGGACCCGTTATGGTCATTATGATTTTCTAGTCATGTCATTTGATTGAATAATGCTCCTGCAGCTTTCATGGACCTTATGAACAGAGTATTTAAGCCTTATCTAGATATGTTTGTTATCGTATGCATTGATGACATTTTAATCTATTCGAGGAATGAGGAAGATCATGCTAGTCATCTCAGTGTAGTTCTCCAAACTCTCAAGGATAAAGATTTGTACGCTAAATTCTCCAAGTGTGAATTTTGTCTTGAGTCTGTGGCATTCTTAGGTCATATTGTTTCCAATGATGGGATTCGAGTTGACACTCAAAAGATAGAGGTAGTGCATAACTGGCCTAGACCCATGTCTCCAAATAATATTAGGAGTTTCTTGGAATTGGCTGGCTATTATAGAAGGTTCGTCAAGGGGTTTTCATCTATTTCATCCCCATTGACCAAGTTGACTCAGAAAATAGTTAAGTTTCAATGGTCTGAAGCTTGTGAGAAAAGCTTTCAGGAATTGAAAAAGTGGTTGACTACTGTCCCAGTATTGACCTTACCAGAATGTACGCAAGGCTTTTTGGTATATTGTGATGCGTCTAGAGTTGGATTGGGTTGTGTATTGATGCAAAATGACAAAGTTATAGCTTATGCCTCCAGATAACTTAAGATTCACGAGAGGAATTACCCAACCCATGATCTAGAGTTGGTTGTTGTAGTGTTTGCTTTGAAGATATGGCGTCACTATCTTTATGTGTTCATGTAGATGTGTTCAACGATCACAAGAGTCTTCAGTATGTGTTTAGTCAGAAAGAGCTTAATCTCAGACAGAGGAGGTGGTTGGAGTTACTCAAGGATTATGATATGAGTATTCTTTATCACCCAGGTAAGACTAATGTGGTTGTTGATGCCTTGAGCAGGTTGTCTATGGGTAGTACTTCCCATGTTGAGGATGGCAAGAAAGAGTTAGCAAAAGATATGCATAGACTTGCACGATTAGGAGTCCGACTAATGGATTCCAACAAAGGAAGAGTAGTAGTGATAAATGGGGCTGAATCATCATTAGTGTCTGAAGTGAAAGAGAAATAAGATCAAGATCCTATTTTGCTTGAATTGAAGGCAAATGTTCATAAGCAAAAAGTGATGACTTTTGAACAAGGGGGAGATGGAGTGTTGAGGTATCAAGGTAGATTGTGTGTACCAAAGGTGGATGAAATCCAAGAGAGGATCATGGAGGAAGCTCATAGCTCCAGATATGCTATCCATCTAGGTTCCACAAAGATGTATCGCGTCTTGAGAGAAGTCTATTGGCGGAGTAGTATGAAGAGGGGAATTGCAGAGTTCATTGCTAAGTGTACGAATTGCTACCAAGTCAAGGTAGAGCACCAGAGGCCCGGTGGTATGGAAATGGGAGATGATCAATATGGATTTCATTACAGGTTTACCACTGTCTCGCAGACAACATGATTCGATTTGGGTGATTGTAGATCGAATGACTAAATCATCCCATTTATTGCCGGTAAAGACTACTTTTTCAACATAGGACTATGCTAAGTTATATATTCAAGAGATAGTTAGTCAGACTTCATGGAGTTTCGGTATCTATAATTTCATTTTAGATAGAGGTGCACAATTCACCGCACAATTTTGGAAGTCCTTCCAGAAGGATTTGGGTTCGCAGGTGAACCTTAGTATTGATTTTCATCCTCAGACTGATGGTCAAGCAGAGCGCACAATTCAGACTTTAAAAGATATGTTGAGGGCGTGTGTGATCAATTTCAAAGGTAATTGGGATGATCACTTACCTCTCATAGAGTTTGCTTATAACAATAGTTGTCTCTCTAGCATCTAGATGGCTCTGTATGAGGCTCTTTATGGGAGAAGATGTAGAACTCCTATTGGGTGGTTTGAGGTCGGTGTGGCTGAATTGATAGGACCAGACTTGGTTCATCAAGCTATGGAGAAAGTGAAGACTATTCAAGAAAGGTTGAAAATAGCGCAGAGTCATCAGAAATCCAATACTGATGTTAGGAGAAGAGACTTAGAGGTTGAGGTAGGCGATTGGGTTTACTTGAAGGTTTCACCCATGAAGGGTGTCATGAGATTTGGTAAGAAGGGGAAACTAGTCCTTGGTATATTGGTCCTTACAGGATATCCAAGAGGATAGGTAATATAGCTTATGAGTTGGAACTACCGTTAGAGTTAGCAGCAGTCCATCCGATATTTCACATTTCAATGTTGAAAAAGTGTATGGGTGATCCTTCGCTTATTATACCGACTGAAAAAATTGGTATTAAGGATGGCTTATCTTATGAGGAGATTCCCGTTCATATTCTAGATCATCAAGTTCGCAAGTTGAGAACCAAGGAGGTAGCGTCAGTCAAGGTCTTATGGAGGAATCAATTTATTGAGGAAGCTACTTGGAAAGCTGAGGAGGATATAAATAAGAGATACAACTCTTTGAGTCTGGAGAAATTCCAAATTAAGGTACTAATCCTTTTCTTGGCATTTATTTTAGTTGAAATGTTGTATTATTTTGCATATTGAGTGTTTGAGCTGGGTGTTAGATGTTACCACCCTTAGTCTACTTAGAGTAATCTCATTCGAGGACGAATGTTCCCAAAGGGGAGATATTGTAAAATCCCGTCTTAGAAAGAACTAATTTGAAAAGAAGCTAATTTGAAATTTTACAAGTTATGCTTAAGTTGTGAGTTTTGGGTCAACTTCAAATGGCCATAACTTCCAGTACAGAATGAGTTAGATGGCCTATAAGATATCAAATAAGTTCTTGGATTCCTCTTTCCAATGCCACCGAGTTTGCTAATTTTTGAGCTCGTTTGAGGGAGAAATGCCCATTTGAAGTTGGGCTGTCTAGTTAAGAAAAGTTACCCGAAAATATGAGGGGTATTTTGGTCTTTTCCTTACCCTATCAGATTTTATTCATTTTTAGTAATTAATTAGGGGTTTATACTGATTTTGTTTAGCTTACACAATCCTAATTTACGCTAGGGTTTTAGAAAAGAATTCAAGAAGAGAAAAGAGGTGAAAAGAGGAGAAAAGAGGAGAAAAGTCAAGGCTTTCATCAAGTTCTTGCGAAATCGAAGGTCTTTTCGCCAAGGGTTTGATCCCTAAGAGGTATTTGATTTCTCATAGTGTTGGGTTCGTTCACCCACACGCCAATCGTGTTATTTTCATTGATGTTTCGTTATTGAGGTTGAAGAATTTGAGTTCTTGATTTGTTTCTTGAAAGTATTGTTTCCATTCTTGAATTAGGATGGGTTTGATGAATTCCTGAGATAAACGTTAATGAATTGAGGGTTTTTTTGGAGTAGATTATTATGTACATAAGTTGAGTATTTGAATCTAAGTGATTGGGAAAGAAACCATTTGATTCTAGGCGAATTAGGGTCGAAAAACAAGTAAGAAAAGATCGGGCAGAAAATAAGGTACCAGGTCTACGTCGCGGACCTGTTCCCCCAGAGTGAAATTTCCCTCTATTCTTCACGGAGAGAACGTGAACTCCTCTGTTTCAAAAATTATTTCGCGACGAAATATTATAATTCATCTCCATGTCGCGGACTTGCTCCCCAGACGGTATTTTTCAACCGTTTTTCATGATTAACTATCTGAAACTCAATTGATCATCACGAAACCCTTCCTACCATAAATCTTAACCTTAAATTCATAATTATAATTCAAGGTAGAGTTAAGAGCTAAATCTAGAGAGTTCTTCGAGTCTTTTCAAAAAGTCTTTTACAATCGGTTTAAACTTGTTTTAAGACTTAAGCATTGAGCTTGAGGAAGAGTAGAGTTGAGTTCATTTTCTTTAAAATGATATATGGGAACTAAGTATTCTCAAGAGTAAATGTTTTTACATTTAAGATGAGAGGAAACCCCGGTTTCCAAAAGAGTTTTCATGAGCATTTTTAGTACCATATATTTTAAGAGAAAGATTTTTGAGTATTAATCTCAAACCATAGAAAGAGTTATGTTTTTAAACATATGAGCTAGTTACATTTTGGGAGTAGTAATGAGAACCGATATGGGGACGAGTTCATATAATTCAAAGTCTCCATAAACCATGTAGCTAACGTGGGTAGAAAGGGTCATACTTTTTAGACGATTCCTTAATGCTTTTCGGTATAGACTAGTGGATCCACTTAGTAGTAGATCTATACCCCGGCAAATTATAGGACAGTTATGGCAGCGTGGGCTAGTCGATGTATCATCACATAACTCATAGTGATGGTTGTTGGTTAGATAATCTCCCATAGAGTTACTTGTATTTATATATACAAAACTGAGTTATTATAGTATTTTTCAATACATTGAGTGTCTATCTATTATTTTAAAAGCTTTTCTTTATATTGCATCTTTATCACTACTTTATATTGAAATGAGTTGAGTTGAGACGAGGTAAGTGTTTCTTCAGTTCCATTTCAATATTATGTCTTCTTTTAGAATTCCCCTCACATGCTCGTACATTCAATGTACTAATGCCATTTGGCCTGCATCTTTTATGATGCAGATACAGTTAACCAAGATCAGCACCCAGCGATTTGTTGATCCAATAGAGTTCCAGAATTGTTGGTGAGCCTCCTTGCTTTCGGAGGATCCTTTATTTACTTTCAGTATTTCAGTTGTTAGGATGATCGGGGGTCTTGTCCTGACATCCCTCATAGTATTAGAGGATTCATAGATAAATAGAGAATAGTTCATAAGTCGTTTCCATTTTCAGTTTTAAATATTTAAAGACTTGAGTTGCCTTTTTGGCCAGTTGAATGTTCCTTTACAACATTTTTATTGTATGACATAAGTTTATATTTTGAGTTCTTTTAAATGTTGAGTAAGTCTTCCGCTAAGAGTTAAGTCAGGCCAAGGGTTCGCTTGAGGCCAATAATGGTTCTCAAGTGTCGGCCACGTCCAGGGTGTAGGCTCGGAGTGTGACATTTACGGTACTTTTGATGGAACTTGGAGTTTTGCATGAAGCTTAAGCATTTGTTAGTAGGTGTGATGGTGTTTTGCTTGGATTTTTGCAGGAAATAGGTTTTGGAGCAGGTTGTACTAAAATGTTGCAGCAACAACAATTTTTAGTGATTGACGACTTTACCTACGAGCCGTTGTTACTTATACAAGCCATAGGTAGGAGTCGTGGTTTGAAATGCATATTTCTGGAGCTAAGTGTAAAACAAAGGAAGCTAATGAAAAGCCGTAGTTACTTCTACGAGCCATACATATCAGTTGTAGAAAAATTCCGAGAAGTTGAGCTCCAGTACATGAATAACGGTTTACCAGGACGGGCTGTTGAAAGCACTACGAGTCGTAGATCATGCCAGTAGAAATTGCTCTCCAGAAATGACTGCCCAAGTCAAATTTCCTTTGATTTCCTTTTCCTACATTATTTAGGATTTTGTTTTCCATAAATATTAGTTGTATTTTTTGTTTTTGGGTTGTTAGACGATTTGAGACCTTTTGTTTTGGCTTTGAGAATTATTTTGCAAACATTTTTAGCATTTAATTCTTAAAGTGTTGGTTTATAAAAATTTCTTTTGTTCAATAATTCAGGATTCCGAATTTCATCTACCCTAATTGTAAGTTCATGATTTATTCTATTAACTATATTATTAATTGTGATTTAGCTAAATCCACAACTAGGGTTGTGGTAACCAATATCAAAGTAGACCTAATAATTAAGTAATTCTTGAATAGTGTTTATGAATGTATTGTTGATCTCTTCGTTTTGAATGCTTTTTAAAGGTGCGCAACATTAGAACTCACATTATTCCCACTTTCCCGACCAACGAAGTAATGAATGGGAAAAAATTTAAACAATGGAGATTTAGCGTTGATAATCCACTATCTAATAGCCTAATCCAAATATGTGACGGCTAATCTTGGATCAAGGGTTAGGGTTAGTAAAGCATACACCCGTAGACCGACCAAGTTGTGTGGTGAAATTCCCTACTTGGTTGACCAATCACTTAGGATATACCTAACTTACCGACTTTGTATGTCAAACACAAGGAAATAGCTACTATTATAAAGGTTTATTGCATTAAGAACTTGTGGGGAGCACATATACCCTAGTTTCATCTCATATTGATCTTACAAACTGTGAATCTTGTTACTTGGGTACTTGTTACTAAACATCAATAAATCATTATTTTGTGTTACCAAACCCCCTTTACAGAAATAATCTGACGAAAAGTAAAATCAACAGCAAATTGGCCCAAGTTTAGACCATATTCCTCGTGGGATCGACCCTTACCTCTGTTAGGTTCTTTAGGGAAGTGTAATTTGGGCGTATCAAATTTTGGTGCCTCTGTCGCGGAATAAGGCTTTTAGTATAGACTATATTTTATTGGATTTAGTCAATTATTTTCTTATTTATATTTTATTTTGCTTTTGTTTTCTACAAGTCTTATTTCCAGTGTATGTCAAGTAAAAGGAATCAAGTCAATCCCCTGACCCCTTACGATCCTGAATTAAGAAGAACTTTGCGAAGAATGGTCGGAAGAGGTCATAATCTTGGACTAAATAATGATCCAAATGGAGATGATCAGGTGGTGGTGCATGAAGCTCAACGTCTTGGAGTAGTGGAAGTGCCTAGAAACATGCACTATAACCCTTTCTTTTGACAATGTGGAAAGAGTCCACAACTAGCAAGCACCCGATGTGCGTGATAATTTCAGGGTTGATCATAATGATGTGGGATCAACGGGTGCAATAGTTGTTCCCCCATTACCACATGAACTTGCGTTTATGGTTGCAAACAGTCTAATACAAAAGCTTACATCTATAGGGTTATTTCATGGTTTTCCATCTGAAGACCCATATGCTCATTTGAGTAAAGTCATTAGTATGTGTAAGACTAGCGTAGTGATGCCATACTTAGACATGGATGCGATCGGTTTGCGTGTGCTTCCCACTATCATTGACGGGTGATTATATTGTGTCACTATCTGATCAGCTCCATATAACAAAATTTCCACATTGCCAGAGTTGCATAAAGTGTTCTTGGAAAAATACTTCCCGTGTCAAAGAAGATAAAGCTCAAAGATAAACGTAACAACTTCATGGATCTACATGGGGAGTCAGCCAGTGATTCTTGGGACACAGGTTTCATGAGAAGCATGTCGAACCACCTTATTGATGATGAACCGCTCAAGGATTACTTTTATAGAGGGATGGATGACAATGGGAAAGCTATGCTAGATACTATTACTAGAGGATCTTATGGGGGAAACACGTTTCAGGAGATTGCTGAGAAAATTGAGAAGATGTTGTGTAAAAGAATAATAAGGCATGGAGCACTAGAAAGTCTGCAACTACAAAGAGCACTTTCTCGATACAAGCTACACATAATCAGTTCAATAATGACATTTGAGAAGAGATGGTGCAGTTGAGAACAGAGGTTGGCGTAGTATTGAAACATTTGAGTAGAAGTGCTTAGAAAGTAAATCCAATGAACTATCATACCAGAGCACCATTGGCTAATGAGTATGTTTATGAGGAGGATGCAAACCTTGTGAATGATCAGACGGGGGTTTCCATACCAACACACAAGCATCTAATCAGGTTAATTAGCGCCAAAGTCAAGGAAATCAAGGTCAGAACTACAGTAACTATAATCGAGAAGGGAACTATAATCGTGATGGAAATTATAATAGTGACAACAACTACAACATGAATGTGTATAACAATAAAAACAATAAGAGTGACCCATACGACTTTTGTCGACCTTGATCCATTTTCAACTTTTCCCTTATATGCCAAACTTTTTCCATGGCCTCTTGTACCAATTTAGGACCTATGAGAGCAACTCCACCCACCTCAAACCAACCTATGAGTGATCTACACCTCTTACCATATAGGGCCTCAAATGGAGCCATATCGATACTCAAGTGATAACTATTATTGTAAGCAAACTCAATCAATGGAAAATGGTCATCCCAATTGCCCTTAAAGTCAATCACAGAAGGCCTTAACATATCTTCCAAAGTTTGGATAGTACACTTTTCTTACCCATCAGTTTGGGGATGAAAAGCCGTGCTAAGCTTAACCTTAGTGCCAAGACCCTTTTGGAATGACTTCCAAAACTGTGAGGTGAATTGGGTACCACAATCACAAAGAATGGACAAAGGCACTCCATGCAACTTTACCATTTCTCTTAAGTACATCTTGGCATAGTCCTTCGCCGAATAAGAAACTTTTACGGGAAGGAAGTGAGTCGATTTCATCATTCGATCTACTATCACCCAAATCGAATCATGTTGTCGCCGGGTGCGAGGCAAACTAACTATAAAGTCCATGTTCAAATCTTCCTACTTCCAAGTAGGAATGCTAATATCTTTGGACAAACCTCCCAATTTCTGATGTTGAACCTTTACTTGTTGGCAATTTGGATACTTAGCTATAAATCCCACAATATCTTTCTTTATCCCATTCCACCAATAGACCTCCTGTAGATCACAATACATCTTGGTGGCTCCCAGGTGAATAGAATACCGCGAAATATGGGCTTCTGTCAAAATTTGTTCCCTCAAATCATCCACATTCGGAACACACAATCGACCTTGGTATCTAAGCATACCATCTCCCCCTTGGGAGAAAGCCTCAACAGATTTCTTAAGCACCGCCTCTTTCAATTCTACCAAAATTGGATCAAGACCTTGCTTGGCTTTCACATTCGCCACAAAAGACGATTCAGAACCATTATGAACCATAACACCACCTTTGGTTGAGTCCACTAGTTGAACAACTAATCGAGCCAATCTATGAACATCTCGAACCAACTCTTTCTTTTCTTATTCAATATGAGCAACACTACCCATAGATAATTAACTAAGAGAAGCCGTTACTACATTAGCTTTACCGGGATGATAAAAGACACTCACGTCATAATCCTTCAATAATTCAAGCCACCTACTTTGGCGAAGATTCAATTTTGATTAAACACATATTGCAAACTATTGTGGTCGGTAAACACATATACATGTACTCCATACAAATAGTGTCTCCAAATCTTTAAGGCAAAAACGACCGCCGCTAACTCAAGGTCGTGAGTAGGATAATCTTCTCATGGATTTTAAGTTAACTTGAGGCATAGGCAATAACTTTCTCATTTTACATAAGCACACACCCTAGCCCAATTCTCGAGGCATCACAATACACCACAAAACCATTCGTTCCTTCCGATAAGGTCAACAACGAAGCGGAAGTTAGTCTATCTTTCGACTCTTAGAAACTCTTTTCACACTCTTCGGACCATACAAACTTAGCCTTATTTTGTGTCAAAGCCGACAAAGGAGAGGCAATTGATGAGAAACCCTCAACAAATCTTCTATAGTAACCGACCAGTGCCAACAAACTTCTAATATCCGAGGGAGTTAGAGGTCTAGGCCAACTCTTGACAATATCCATCTTCTTAGGATCTACATCTATACCCTTACTCAAAACGATATGACCAAGGAAAGCTACAGACCTTAACTAAGATTCACACTTGCTAAACTTTGCAAAAGGTTGTTGGTCCTTAAGAACTTGCAATACGATCCTCAAATAGTCAACATGCTCATTCTCACTCCTTGAATAGATCAAAATATCATTGATGAGCGCAATCACAAATATGTCAAGGTATTATCTAAACACCCTATTCATCAAGTCCATAAACTTTATCGGAGCATTAGTTAACCCAAATGATATTACTAGAAACTCATAGTGACCATACCAAGTTTGAAAAGTCATCTTCGAAATGTCATCATTTTTCACCCTCAATTGGTGATATCCCGATCGAAGATCAATCTTAGAGAAATAACTTTCTCCTTGAAGTAGGTCAAACAAATCATATATTATTAGGAGAGAATACGTGTTCTTAATGGTCACCTTGTTCAATTGTCGATAATCAATACATATACGAAGAGAACAATCTTTCAGTCTAACGAACAAAACTGGGCCACCCCATGAAGAGATACTCGGTCGGATGAAACCTTTATCGAACAAATCCTTCAATTGTTCTTCCAAATCCTTAAGTTATACCAGAGCTATACGGTAAGGAGGGAAAGAAATAGGTTACATATTTGGGAGAAGGTCAATATCGAAGTCTATTTCCCGCTCGGGAGGAATACCGGGTAAGTCATTTGGGAACACTTCCAAAAACTCATTTACAATGGGGACTGACTCAAGAGAAGGGGTTTCAGAATCTACATCCCTCACCCTAACTAGATGGCAAAAGAAACTCTTAGAAATCATCTTTCTAACTTTAAGATAAGAAACAAACTAACCCTTACGCCTAGAATTTCCCCCTTCCACTCTAGGATAGGCTCATTCGGGAACTGAAACTTGACTACACGGGTTCTACAATCAATAGAAGCATAACATGAGTACAACCAATCCATACCAAGAATCACATCAAAGTCTAACATATCAAGCTCTACCAAGTCAACAAGAGTAACTTTATGGGACAAGGAAACATGACACTTTCTATAGTCCCTCTTAGCCAAAATAGAATCACGGACAGGAGTAGAGACAAAAAAAGGTTCTAACAACACATCAGGGAGCACATCAAACCTCATAGCCACATATGGCGTCACAAAAGACAAAGTAGAACCAGGATCAAGTAAAGCATAAACATCAAGTTGGAAAACTTTCAACATACTGGTAACCAAATTGGGAGAACCCACTTGCTCACCACGAGTCTGAAGAGCATAAAACTTATCTTGCTTAGGAGCACTAGTACCCGAACCACTTGGATCGGATGAAGGATAGGGTTGAGCCCTTTGACAACTATATCACTAATTCCTAGCAACCTAAGGACAATGCCTTATCTTATGGTCCATCTTTCCACAACTATAACAAGCCTTGGAACCCGCTAGGCATTTGCCATCATGTTTTCTTCCATACCTAGCACAATCTGGCAGTAGAGACCCTCTTCTATTTCCTCATTGAGGCTTAGGGTTAGACACCCTCTCATTGTTACACATTTGAGGAGCCTCGATTCTTGCCCATTTTAGTTTTCTAGACCTTTATTCTGAATGATTCCTCCTAGTAAAGTTCCTCGCTCCATGTGCTGTCGTACTCACATTTGGGTTCACGAGGACCACAACTTCCCTATTGGCCTGGGCCGTCATGGCTTGAGACAACACTATAAAAGCATCCTTAAACTCCGCATTAGACACTTGCGAATGATCGACCGGAACTTAAGGAGCTTGAGGAGGAGCTTCTTTATAAACATTATCTCCTTCATTCCCTCTAATGAACACTCTTTGAGTAGCCATATCCTAAAGAACATAGGATGGGGATTAGGAGAGATACCCTATAGAGTTAAACTCTCTATCACGACTTTAGAGTAATGAAATAAGTGGAGTTTCCTAATAATCTTTTAGCCACTCATTCATAAATGTGGCGCGCTTCACACTCATGAACAATACTCTACTAGACGTGGCTTATAAGACATCCTAGGACCATTCTAAATCTTGTGCTTTGATTACCAAGTTTGTCACGACCCAGGGGTACCCCTTAGATGTAACATGGCGTATAGAACCCCGAATGACTCCATACAAGACACTTAACTCTCATAACATAAGAAATAGAATAATAAGAGTAAAATAATAGTCCAAGTCCAAAACATTTTTATAAAAGCAAAGAAAAAGTCTAATATAATTGTCTCATCATAGCCATCTATACAATTGAATGAAATTGGGCCTAGCCCATACATCATGTCCAAAGATAAATACATGAAAGAAACTAAAACAATGAAAGTCCATCCTCGAAGCATGAGGACTCACAAAAGCTCGAAAAGATCTCAAAGCAACCTCTAGCCACAAAACTGATGACCCTGACTATCAGACCCTACATTTGGGGAAATATAGGCAAGAGTATACGTTAGTACAAAACAATGTACCAAGTATGATATACATGCATTAAACATTTAAACCATGCTTAAAAGGGACATTTTCATAAGTACGCAATGATTGAGCTAAAACATGTATTTTGAGATTTAGAAACCATAAGTCATAAAACCATGATCAATGCAAGTCAATGTCATCTTTAAAACATTTAAACTCATATATAATACTTCTTGAAGTAACCTGAGTTCATTATTAATGTGGGGAATTAGCCTTAACCGACATAGAGACCATGCGAGCTATAATATGATCTCTCGGTGTCTCCCACACCGAAAAGGGTTGTCCTACTTTCCAAGGTAGAACTAAGAACTTCTAGCTTAAGTGGATCCACTAGCTAATCAACCTATGAGGGAACATAGCCCGACCTCTTTTATGGGAGAGCTTCCATCTCATGAGGTTTCTTTGGAAAGCCAGCCTCTACTACGGGAGAGCTTGCATCTCACTATCAATTTCCACTCGGTGCTAAGCATAAATTCCCATGAAATAGCCATTTCTTACTTGACTTCATTAATCATGGAAAGGTGACCTTGAATAACCAATCCAAGCTAGTTTCATTTAGATAGGTCATTGTCTTTGATTCAATTAGGTGAGAAAGCCTTTCAACCTAAGAATCCTTTCTTTGTGAGAAAACAGTTCACATCATGCTATTATGTATTTATGAGAATATCCTTTCACAACACAACATCATCATTTGTACTTTACTCTCAAAGCACCCTTAAAACATTTGCATAAATTTCATAACAAAATGCACAAGTCCATAATTTAGCTCTTGAGGTCCCACTTCCAATCATCAATACTTAGAAAACATGGGTTAAATATGAATTTTTATCATAAATACATGTAAAGATTGCAATTCATGCTCAATTTCATAAAATTCTTCCTTGAAGATCAAAATCTCACATCATATGATTCATAACTTGAAAACATGGGAATTACATGGGTTCATGGGGGTAATCATTATAAAATCATTGTAATCCATCAATTCATGCATAAGAAATCATAATTCAATAATTTAAATCCATGATAATTGAAGAAAACCTTAGGGGAATTCTAGTCTTTGAAATTGAGGAATTTGGAAACTCCATGGATGAAAACTATCATACCTCAAAGCCCAAAGCTTAACTTCAATGAAGGAGTTGAGGCTTGAATTTGATCCTATCTTGAATCTTTTCTTCTTCTTCTTCAAGTTTCTATAGAGAGAAATATTTTGGGAGGAAGAACTTTGATTTTCTTTTGGGTTTTGAAAATAATGACTTGAATAGGTGAGTTTTGGGGTTAAAATGACTTATATAGGTGGGTCCTAGGCTTAGGCAAAGTGACATAGTATTAGTCTAATTAAAACCAGAAAAGACCCTTTAACCCTCACCCATCAGTGATTTGTCTCCCCTTCACGTGAGGCCCCACGAGCCTTTGTGCTACCATGAGCCGTGGTGCCTCTCATGGCCATGATCCAGTAGCTAGGCAACCCTCCCCTTAACCCCTAAAAACTAAGTCATCCTCACGAGAACTCCCATGGCCAGTGGGAGCCTTTACGAGCCGTAAAGGCTCTAATGTGGAGGAGGCTGTTTTGGGCAGCCTTGGGGGTAGCTACTGCCTAGCCTACCACGAGCCACACTACGAGCTGTGGTCCTCACCATGAGTTGTGGTGGTGGTCGTGGGAAGGTGTGAAGTGTCTAGGGAAGAGTGGACTGCCCTAGCCCTCTTCCCTAGCTCTTGCCCTCTTCCTTGGATCTAGCCCTCTCACTTAGCCCTAGTTTAGTCTATTAGATTTCGTGGTGTTACATGTCTCAACCATTTGGACGTCAACTTTCCCGGAAACAGTTTCAGCCTTGAGTTAAACAATAACACTAAGTCCCCAAGACTGAAAGTCCTTTTCTTAATATGCATGTTGTGATACAGCTTCATCCTTTCTTTGTACAATGCAAATCTTTCATAATCTATCAATCGAAACTCATCCATCTCATTTATCTACTCTAGTCTCATATTTTCTACTTCATTCCAACTCAAGTTTAGTTTCTTTAGCGCCCACAATGCTTTGTGCTTTAATTCCACAGCCAAATGACATGTCTTTCTAATAATAATTGATACAGTCACATACTAATGGGTTTTTGAAAGATATCTGGTATGTCCATAATGCATCATCTAACTTCCTTGCCCAATTAGTCTTGTTGGCATTCCCAGACGTTTCCAATATGGAATTTATATCCCGATTAGAAACTTCAACTTGTCCGCTCATTTGTGGATGTTATGGAGTTTCTACTTTATGCTATTTCACCCCATATTTAGCAAGTAGAGTACTAAACACTTTATTGCAAAAGTTTGAACCCCCATCACTAATAATCACTCTAGGTGTGCCAAACTTAGAGAAGTATTTCTCTTTAAGAATCCAAAAACACTCTTGGCATCATTTTTTGCCAATGCAACAACTT
The DNA here is from genome assembly GCA_036250505.1 of Solanum acaule. Classification (NCBI taxonomy): domain Eukaryota; kingdom Viridiplantae; phylum Streptophyta; class Magnoliopsida; order Solanales; family Solanaceae; genus Solanum; species Solanum acaule. The sequence goes on along the minus strand of JAJOOR010007001.1, from coordinate 29,185 downwards.
TTACCCACTTGGAGACATAGTCAACTATCACCAATATGTACTTCTGCCCATACGAGCTCACAAATGGTCTCATGAATTCAATGTCCCATACATCAAATAATTTAACATCCAAGATAGGGGCCATAAGCAGCTCATGATGATGAGATATAGCTCCTTGCCTTTGACACATATCACAACATTTTACCAGATCAAATGCATCTTGATGAATTGTGGGCCAGTAGCAATAACTTTGAAACACTTTTTGGGCCGTGCGGGATCTTCCATAGTGTCCACCAACTGGAGAGGAGTGACAAACTTCAAGAATACTTAGCATTTCAACTTGAGGTGCACATCACCTGATTATGTTATTAGCACACACCCTATATGAGTACGATTCATCCCAAAAGTATTTAGCCAAATAATATAAGAACTTCTTTCTTTGTTGAAAGGTCAAGTCCTTAAGCATCAAATCACTGACAAGATAATTTGAAAAATCAGCAAACCAAGGGATAATATCAAGAGTAGCGGCTAATACCTGTTCATCTGAGAATGAATCATCAATGTCAGGCTCAACTTCCCCTTTCTTTTGTGCTTCCAACCTGGACAAGTGATCTGCTACTTGGTTCTAATAACCTCTTATGTGTTTGACCTCAAAGTTAAATTCCTGTAACAATAACATCCATCTTATCAATCTCGGCTTAACATCTTTCTTTGCTATCAAATATCACAACGCTATACGGTCAGTATGCTCTATTACTTTTGTACCTAGCAGGTATGCTGTGAATTTCTCAAATGCATACACCAATGTGAGCAATTTTTTCTTACTGACGGTGTAGTTATTTTGAGCTCCATTAAAAGCCTTGTTTGCATAGTATATAGGGTTAAAGATCTTGTTCCTCTTCTGACCTAGCACAACCCCCAAGATCGCACCACTTGCATCACACATTACCTCAATGGTTCCAACTAATCTGGAGCAATGATCACGGGAGCTGAAATTAACTTTTCCTTGAGACATTCAAATGCTTTGGTAAATGCCTTATCAAAAGTGAACTTTGTCTCCTTCTCCAACAAATTACACAAAGGATGTGCAATTTTTGGGAAGTTCTTAAAAAATCATCGATAAAACCTTGCATGTCCCAGTAAACTCCAGATTCCTTTTACAGAAATAGGTGGGTGTAGTTTTTCAATAACCTCAATCTTAGCTCTATCCACCTCCAAGCCTTTCTCAAACACTTTATGACCTAATATTATGCCTTCTTTTACCATGAAATGGCCCTTTTCCCGGTTTAACACTAGGTTTGCCTCCTCACACCTCTATAATGCCCTGGTAAGATTGAACAAACAATCGTCAAAAGTATCTTCTACCACAGAGAACTCATCCATGAATACCTCAATAGTTTCTTCAACCATGTCCAAAAAAATGGACATCATACATTGCTGGAAAGTCACAGACGCATTACATAATCCACATGGCATTCGCTTGAAGGCAAAGGTACCATATGGATATGTGAAAGTGGTTTTCTCCTAATATTTAGGTGCAATTGAAATCTGGTTGCAACCAGAGTACCCATCCAAGAAATAATACCAGCATTTTCCTACCAGCCTATCCAATATCTAGTCCATGAAAGGCATTAGGAAATAGTCTTTCAAGGTCCATTTGTTCAATTTCCTGTAGTCCATACAAACTCGCCAACCTGTGATAGGACTTTGTGGGATCAACTCATTCTTTGCAATTGCAACTACATTTATTTCGCTAGTTAAGTTCTTCAATTAAAGCAGATGTGGTTCATCAATATATGGCTTTGTAGGAGTGCTTGTCATGTTCTTCAAATCCAGGTATAACTTTTTATGTGAATATGAATGTGATCACATGCTAGTGCATTCAAGGTCTCTACATAATCTTCTCAAAAACCTCATCGAAGTTCATAATTATTGCATCTAACGTCTCTACAATGAACCTCTTCTCTACAAATGCTTCAATGACCCCTACTTCAGCTATATCAATAAAGGACACCATACTTATTTCTTGAGGTTGTTTCATCGACTTACACACTTTGAATTTAACTTCTTCATTATTCAACATAAACTTTAGCTTGCTACTCTCCATATCAACCAATGCTCTACCAATGGCCAAAATGGCCTTCCCAAAATTATGGGAACTTCAAAATCCACATCACAATAAAAAATTACAAAGTCGATCGAAAAGATGAAACTCTCCACTTTAACCAATACATCACAGAGAATGCCTACGGGCCTCTTTACTGACCTCTCTTCCATCATCAGTCTCACAGTAGTAGGATTTGGAGTTCCTAAACCACTTGCTTGTATATTGCGAGTGGCATGAGAATGATACTGGCTCCCAAGTCAGACAGAGCTTTGGCGAACTTGAATGCATCAATTATACATGGTATGGTAAATGCGCCAGGATCCCTTTTTTGTACCAATGACCTTGTAGCAGTAACACTACAATGGTGAACATTATCTGCTGGTTTAAGACTTGCTGCCCTCTTCATTGCCACTAAGTCCTTCATGAACTTTGCATAGCCTAGCATGTGTTACAAAGCTTCCACTAATGGGATGTTGACTAATAGCTTAATAAGCATTGATATAAGTTTCACGAACTTTCCATCTTCAGCTTTCTTCTTGAGCCTACGAGGGAATAAAGGAGGAGTTTTGGGAATTTGTGGTAAAAAGATGTGATACCTTTATTGTAGACTCTTTAGCCTGGCTTATCTTTTCATCGGCTCTTGACTATCTCTCTACTTTTGTAGTTGCCTCTGACTCTTCTAAACCTTCCCAACTTGCATCTTTTTCAACATCTAACTCCACATTTTCTTCCTGCTCAATACTTGCACGTGTAGGTTCTGGCAGTGATTTACCACTCCTAGTGGTGATAGCCATGCTGTGCCCATCCTTCTTTGGGTTTTGAATATTATCACTAGGCAGCATCCCATTTTTCCTCTATTTAAATGAGGCAGAGAGTTGTCCCAGTTGTTGTTCTAACTACTTGATGGAAGTTGTGTGTGAGTCCACAAGCTGACTTATGTTGGAGAAATCATTCTTCAACCCTTTTACTCCTACATCTGTAGATTAGACTTTCTGTAACACCATTCTTAGAATGTCTTCCATTGTGGATCTGCTTGATCCACTGCATGTTCTATCTCTATTACTTGGAGGTACATACACACCACTTCGCTCATTCTTGAACCCATCTTTTAATTTCCAATTTTCTTGATCTTTGTTTCTAAGTCTATCAAATTGACCATCTCCCTGATAGTTCCTACCTTGATTTCAAGAATTATACCCTTGGTTGCCCGAGTTATAATTCCGGAAACCATCCTAGTTGTTCAAATACTTGGCCTCTACGTAAAAGTCAACATCCGGGTCTTCATACCTACTTGCAGCACCTACTGCATTTTACCGTTTTGGACTAGTTCAGAGATTCTTTGTGAGGATGTCTGTAACACCCCTAAATACTAACCAAGAGTCGCATGTCGATACACCATTGCTTAATTACTACAATATGTTTTATTCTCATTTTGGGAATTTGAAATTTTGTGATATTTGCAAACTTGCTTAACATAATTGTGATCATAATTTAAGGGATTGTATTGGGGTATTTGCATAATATTCTAATTATATTTACCTATAACTTGAAAGGGAGGTGAGGGATATACATATAGGTATATAAGTATGCATTTTGGGCAGCACACTTTTTGTTTGGGCAGCACCTTTTAAGGACAGCTGTAAATTGATAAACATCACTTTTGTGACTATATTTTTACACCTCCTCTTGTGAATTTCGTGTTCCTTAACTCAAAGAAACCTGGAGAACTTCATCTAACCATATTACTTACAAAATCACAAGAAAACCCTGGTCCTTTTAGCTGGAAGTGAAGACACATCCTACCTTTTGGTGAGTAGTTGAAATCTATCTTTTAGTTGAGCAGTGTTTAATACTTTTGGAATATATCATTCTATAGAACTCTTTTTTTGGAGTATAAATATGATTTGGAAATCTAATTCTTATACCTACAACTCTTATGTTTATGTAAAACTCTAATTTAGCTGTTATGGATTTGAAATATGAGATGCTAGATAGGACAAGTTCTGTCCAGATTTCGGAATTAGAAATCCTATATGATCAACAGTTAGTGTTTTGATTATATTTTTTTGTACAAAATGTATTTTGCAGTGATTCTTTATTATTTACAACCTTAAGAGATGTACCTACATCTTTCATGAAGGGTATAAATTCTAGCTTTTCCATTTTCCTTTTCAAATCTAAGTTGCAACATGAGGTACTAGGCAGGCCAAAATTACTGTTTTGGGAGCATAGTCTTATTTGTACAGGCTAAGGTTACTTGTGATGATAATCTTGCTTTACGTCAACATATTTGAGCTACTACGAATTAAAGAAGTTCTTTACTTTTATTTTTAAGGTTGTATATACTAGTGAACAATTTGAGGACCTTGATATGTTGGTTGGTCTACGGTTTGAACTCTTGAAGTTGTGTTGGACTGTTTCTATGCTAAAGCACTGAGGTTTGTGTATAAACTTATACTTGTACTCTTTTTACATGCTGGTATATCTGAAAGTTTATCTTGGTACCTTGGTTGCCTCTTGTCACTTTGCATTGTCGTGTTGGTATCCTGTATGACCTTAAAGACACTTGTGTAACTCGCCCACTTGTACGGATTGTTTGATCACCTGGCATTTTTATTGAGACCTTGTCCTTCTTGTGGCTGTGACTTTGTCACTATTGGCATGCCTCTTGATTTAGATCATTTTCCATCTTGACTCTAGATTTTTAGTTCGTCTTAAGTATGGAAGTTGTCCATTTTAAGTGTGAACTAGAAAGGCATTTTTAATAAGGTTCTTGGTCCTCTTGATTATTGGGCTTTGACCCTTCTTGATGCAGGGCGTCGATCCTTCTTAATACCTGCTTATGCTTGGTGTGACGACATGACGTATATATTGGGCGAGCCTTGTTATTGAATATCTTGGAAAATGGTGCTATGAGCGTTCTTGACATTTGGATCTTTAATTATCGAACTTGATACTCTTTATATATTGTTTACTTGATTTATTTATTATGTTTCAATTGTGTTGCTCATGACTTGAGAAAGGTAGCTTGGTGAATCTGAGGGCTCCGAACCTATAGTTTTTACACCACTAAGCTATATGCTTAGCGATAGTTGTTTCTATCGTAGGGAATGTTCAAGAGGATGCATGAAGTTGGCCATTGGAGATGAATATTTTGAGAGCCTTAAGGAAGATCACATTTGCATGTAGGCATCTATATTTGGTATACTTGGGACTTGTACATGATGTATGTGTTGTACATTTACATGAAACTTTGAAGGCTAATTTGATCATGTCACCATGGGTTGTAATATAAGTATGGCTATATGTTTTGTTCTTTTTGGGGTGTGTAAACCCAAGTCTTGTAATATACTAAATTTACTATTTGTTTGAATGTTTGTGTGAAGCATGAACCGGCTAATCTTGGTACTCGGAAGTTGGTAATATTCTTTTTATATCATTTTAAGTGTAAGGATAAAGTATGCATGAAAATCTCGTAAGTTATTTGCTTAGATTATTTTGGAAGGGTTCTTCCGCCACAAGTTAAAATTCTGCGCAATATCAATTTGACACCAAATTAATGTGTAAATGGGCAGTCTTCACTTCCTTAACTACTTTTTTATGAACCTAATGCATGTACTAGATTATAATCAACATGCCCTTCGTTAATATCTTTTAAATGTCGCATGTATTAAATTAGGTTTCTTCTTTAAGTGGTAGTATCCTTCGGAAAGGGTCGCTACAATGTCCATCTGGGTTTTCATGTAAGCCATGTCTTTGTCCCATTCTTCTTCTCTTTTTCTCTGTTCAGTTGAAAGCTCAAATGTGAACCCAATGTCTCCGACCTCTATATCTCCGTGTGCCAAGGTCTGTTTTTCTTCGCAACCTCATCCATGACAACCATAACTTCATAAAATGTTTCCTCATAAAGGATCCAACGTACACTGCATCCACCACTGGTTTGTTCACAAAATTCAATGACCTATAAATTGCATGTTCTAAGTGCCTTTCAGTAAAGCCATGATTTGGGCATAGGGATGGCAATGGGGAAGGGCGGATGCGGGGTGGGGTGGGTTTGAGGCTATGCGGGGTGGGTTTAAGGTTTTGTGGGGTGGGTGGAATGTGTGGCAGGTTGAAGTGGGTTTTCTTAAAACTAATGTGAGGCGGGGTGGGGCGGGTTGCGGCTGTATGTGATTTTATGTGTGTTTAAACGTAATTTTAAATTTTTACATGTTATAAGAGTGATAGAGCATTATGTATTAAGATAATCTCTTCAAAGCTACTAAAATATTCAAGATAGTAAATGAAATGGTTCGATAAAGATTAATTCAATTTCTTACATGTTTCACAATTAACCTCTAAAAATTAAAATCTAAAGTAACTATCCTATTTAATTAATACAACTTAATGAAAAATGAATTTATTTTTATAAATTTTATTTTAGTAACAAACTTAACTAGAAAATATGAAAAAACATTATGTGGGTAGGTCTTTGGACTAAACTTGTTACTACCCTTGATATGGAAAACACCTACAACCAAACACCTTTTGACTATTGTAATCATATTGCTCACCATATAACTTAACAAATGGAGTCTTCATCTTTAAGACTCAAGATGGTATTCTATTTATGAGAAAAACTGCAATGAGAAATGCCTCAACCCATAGAAACAAAGAGAGGTTAGCATGGACTAGGAGAGTTAATCCAGTCTCAACAATATGTCTATGTTTTCGTTCTGAAACTTTATTTTGTTCAAGTGTGTTTGGACATGAAATATGTCTGAAAATGCCACAGTCTTCTAGATGTTTAATGAAGCTTATTTTGATGAACTCACCACCTCCATCACACTGGAGTATCTTAGGGCCCATTTGACCATGCAATATGAAATCAAGAGATGAAGGTGAAGTTTTTTTTGGACATACAATTTGTACCTTTTATGGTTTATGTTTTCTCATAAACATAAAAACCTCATAAGTTGTAAAACTACCAAAATTGTCCCAATTGTTTATACAATCTTACCAAATAAATAAAAGTTTATTAAATCGCATAATACATTGTCACAAAACTATTCTAAAAAATACAACATTTATTTATCAAACCTTAATTCAATAAAAATAAAGTTGAACATAGGTTGTAGTGTTCAAGTTGTTAGTAGCTAAGAAAATTGTTTTTTTTTTTCAATTAATGTCAAAGTGGTAAGTCTTGTCCACTCAATATAATGATGGAATTTTTATTATTATTAAACATTAATTTGAATGGAGTAGTAATAAATTTGATTAAAAAAAAAGAGTTTGGTGAATATAAATGATAAATTGAGAATTGATTTGAAGTAAAAGTAAATTTTATATTACCGAGAATAATCATTAAATGAGATATAAACGGTTTAAAAAGAAATGATATGAATTATTCTTTTATAAAAAATAAACTTATGGGTCAATTTTTGAATTTGAAAAATCACATATCATGATTTGAAATTTTCAAATCATGATCTTTGGAGAATATGGGATTTCATCTCATGATATGAAATCATGAGATGAAACCAAATGTTGATTTCATCTCATAATTTCATAACATGATATGAAATCACTTGACCATGCACCTACTTAATCTCTTTAGAAAACTATTTTTCCCACCATTTTTAAAAATTTACAAATAAAAAACTTTAGACATCTTTTTCAATGGATAGAGCCAAGTATACATTATGTGTTCATTTACAAACACTACATAATATCTCATATGTTGAGAGAATTCAATAGGAGCAGGACCCACAAATTACAATGAATTTTCAATAAATGTTCCTTCTCAATTTTATTTTCAGGCCAAATAGAAGTTTACAAGTTTTGCCCAACTGACAACTAGAATAGGTAGTAGGCACTTTTTCCAACTAGTAAAATTGATAAAAATATTATTACTCAAAAGTTTTAATGACTTCAAACTAAGATCTCCTAATCTAGTATGCCACATGTTGTTTGATGTGTTCCAATTGTGTGCAACAGTCAAGGAATATAGATTGTTATATTCTAAAACATAGAGTCCACTCCTTTTGGATCCATTGGCTAGTAGTTTCCTTGTCTTCTTTCCTTTTACAATAAAATTATTTTCATCAAATTCAAGAGTGCAATAATTATCATTTGCAAGTTTTCTAACTGAGAGTAGATTCTTAGTAATCTTAGGAACTACAAGGACTTCTTGTAATTTTAGGTCTGATCTAGTTATATTCCCAACATGTGTTATGTCTAATTGTGATCCATTCCCAAAGATGATTTTATCTGATCTATAATAGTGATCTATAATAGTGTTTAAGTTCTGATAGAATACCTAACTTCTGTGTCCTGTGACTACTTTCTCTTAAGTCCACATACAAAGTGTCATCAGTAGCATATGTATTCTATAGATTGACACCAATCTGGTAGTTCATCTGCAGATTAATAAGAGTATCCCACTTGTAAAATCACTTAAGATCAATATGATTATTCTTACCACAGATTTGACATGATTCAGTATTGTTATTTTCCTTGTTTTCGCTTGGAAAAGTTTGATTATTTTGAGAACATGTTCCATATTGGTTGTTCTGACAACCTGTTCCTTGTCCAACATGATTGAAGCTTCTTCCTCTGGAGTTCAATCTGTTGTTTCCATTTCTTTGAGAGTAGTTTTATCTTTCCCTTCCCCTTTGAGCAGACAATGCTATATTATGGTTCTGTTGTGGAAACTCTTCTTCATCATCCCTCGTTTAAAACCCGTAAGAGAATTAACAAATTAATTAAGGGTGAAATATGTTGTCTTACCAAGCATGACACTCCGTAAGGTCTTGTACTTGAGACCTAAGCCTCTAGAAAAAAATATTACTTTGCTATCTTCATCCACGAGTTTGTGATTCACCGCAAGGTCATCACATATGTCTTTCAATTCTTTAATGTAATCATCAATCATCTTGGATCCTAGTCTAACACTTTGCATATGTTATTTGAGCTGAAACTCCTTATCTTTTGTTGTTTGAAGATAGACTTGTTCCAAGCACTCTCATATATACTTGTCAATTGAGTGGCCCTTAATCAACTACATACTTTCTTATGGCAACGTGATGAAGATTTAACTCCTTAGTAATACATTTTTATCCTCTTAGTCATCAATGTTGCCATTATCTTTTGTATTCTTCTCAACATCTACATCTCTCTCAGCAATTTTTCCAGTGAAACAACTGCTTTTAGTTGGTTCATTCTCTGTGATGAGGTAAGTTTCATTCATCACTTTAATCGACTGCATCATTTGTGTCATCCATTTGAGATAGTTTGTTGCCTTAATTTTAATGGAACAAGAGGCAATGAGATGGTGAAGTGAGAAGGTGGTTAGAGTATTGGTAGAGGGGGCTATTACAGTTGAACATGTGGTTATTTTTGTTTTTAGATTCAATACTTAGAGAATGGAAGATCTCGTGTGCTCTGATACCATGTAGAATTCTCTCGTAAAGAATAAGAGAAATCGAAGATTGTATAAATGAATAAAAATTGTTGATTACATGTTTCATATATAGGAATGAATTATAGAGTCCTAGGCTTGCTACACTTAGAGTTCTACTACAATACAAATACATAATTTACAAGAGTAAAAGTTGACTACTACTACTATAATTATAACTTATCCTAGTCGACTACAGCTAACACAAGACATAGTAGCATGGTTGACTTTCGCTAACGTAGTAGCTCAGTCCTAGTGTGACTCAACTCTCTTTAACAGTTAACAGTGTGCATGTTGATTGTACCACGTTGTTCTACATGTTCCATATCTTCAGCTTTCTTTATCTTCAACAATATTTATCTTTGGTCATATTTTTTTAATATATTTATCCTTGTCATTCAAGTTTAGGCACATGTTTACCCTTAAATTGTTATGTTACTTGTCACCACCAACTTAAATAGAACCCACCAAAGCATGACTCATATAAACTTAACATAGATGGAGTAGCAATCAGCGGCTATGGCCTAGGGGCATTGTAACACCCCGAAATTTTTTGAGCTAAGACTCGAACCATTCTTCGTTTGTGATAAAACTTTTACTGAGAAATTTTAAATTTTCTTAGGTGTTAAGGTCACTAGATGTAGGACCTCGAGTTTCAAAAGGAACTAAAATGAAATTAGTTCAAGTCATCCATAAGTTCTTTTATGTTTTGGATCAATTTTAAATGGCCATAACTTTCAGCTCAGGATGAGTTAGCTGTCCTATAAGATATCATATCAAAGGTCGTTGAGTCCTCTTTCCAATGCCGCTGAGTTTGCTTAATTCTAAATTCGGATGAGGGAGATATGCCTGCTTGAGTACAACCTGACTAGTTTAGGCAATTCATCTATTTTAAGGAGGGGTATTTTGGTCTTTTCCCTACCCTCACTAGACTAGCTCGTTCTTGTTAATATTTTAGAGGTCTAAACTGATTGGAATCAGTTTTAGTCATTCCTAAACATGCTTAGGGTTTTTGAGAGGAGTTCAAGAGGAGAAGAGGAGAACGTTCAAGATTCTTGCGAGCTTGAGGATTTTTGCCAAGAATTGGACTTTTTTGAGGTATGTAAGCTTTCATAGTGATGGGTTCGTTCACCCTCACGCCAATCATGAGTTTCTTTATCAAATTTGTCCATGAAATCTGTGTATTGAAGTTCTTGATGAGTTTTCTTGAAGTTTCGCTCTTCAATCTTTATTATTGGAGTGTGATGAGTTCTTGAGGCGAGGGTTTTGAGTTTGAGGGTCGTTATTGAGGAAATTTGAGTAGATTTTTGTTTACTTATGTTGGGTATACGAATCCAAGAGAGTTTGGAAGATATCAATCAATTCTAGGTGAATTAGGGAAAAACATTGAGAATAAAATTTCATCAAAATTTTCTGGGTTTGGACTAGGGCGATGCGTCATGATTGACTACTCATCATGAGATCTTAGTGGGTCAATGTTTCTTGAATTTTTTGGTAGTCGCAAGTAGTATAAGATGTGAGAAATTATTTTGATAGCCATGGTTGTAAATAGATACTAAGCTTGAATTCGAGATAAGTGGCGTGATCAAAAGATGGCAACATGAGGGTGGTGGTGTTAGTTTTGAGATCTGATCTAATAGGTTTGACCTAAAATAAGTGAGGAATTAAAGTGTTACTTTGGAAGGAAAATGTGGTATTATGACCCATAGGGGAGAGGAATGAAGGTGGCCAAGTTATTAGATTAGCAAGAGTAGTAAGAGGTGCACCCGAGATTTTATGTGGTCATACGAGGTCCCAATTTCGGTTATGATTTTTCATGTGTCCCTAGATAGTATAATTAAGCTGCCAATATGGGATAGGCTGGTGCAAGTGTAATTTTTCCTAAAAGAGTTAGATGAAGAATCCTTAGAAGCCAATGAGAAGAGGTTAAGAGAAGCATCTTAGAAAGAGGTCTTAGTACCTGCTTATGGAGAGTTCAGTATCCATGAGATAAGCCTTTCCTGAGTATTAGAGTAAAATGAATGTGGACATGTTTAGAGATGATGGAATAGGTCCATTGATTTCAAGTGTCATATTTAGACCTAATGAGGAGATGATAGGATGAGAAACCAAGTCAAGTGTTGAGAATCGGATAGTAATGTGTTTAGGAAAAGTTAATGTGGCATAGCAACCCATTCATACTCTAGTGTATTTCCTCAAAGTCCAGTCATTACAAAATATTGTTGATGTTTCTAATATCAGGATTGCTCGTGGCTTGGACCACAGACCGTTGGTAGGGTCCGTGGGCTGGCCACCTAGAATTCCCAGAAAAATCACGACCCATGGCTGGACCGTAGGTGGGCCCACGGTTCGTGGTCCAGAGTCCATGGATCATGACCCTCAGAACCTAGTCCCAGATGCCAAATGGAGCCCTGCCAGGATGGACTATCGGTCAGCCCATGGTCCGTCAGTCAGGTCCGTCGATGGCCTCGTCAACTTTTAAGTTAGGGCCGTTTTGGTCTTTTCCCCTATGCATTGGATATTTAAACTACGTTGTTTTACACTTAAACTACGTTGTTTTACTCAGTTTAAGCCTAATAACCTAGTCAAAACATAACCAAAATCGTTATTCACCAAAATTCATCAAAATTAGAGCCAAAAAGGAGAGAAAAGTTGACAGCCCTCTCATGAACACGCATCAGGTTTGCTTCAAGCTCCAGCTCTGAAAACGAAGGATTTCTTCGTTGATTTCGTCACCAGGTATGTGAGATTTCACTAGTGGGTTCCTTTCGTCCACTAGGTCGCTAAAACTAAGTCAGATTCTTGATTCTCTATATCTTATTTAGATCTAGGGTTTCTAAAATCTTGGATAATTGTTGTGACTTAGTTGTTGTAGTATTCGTAATCGAATTATCATAATTTCTTGGTAAGTTTGCTTAGTTCCTTACATGAAACTCAGAACCCTAGTTGTGTAGATTCTTTTAGTTCATGAATTACACTTGCTAGGTCAATTAAACAGATAAAACATGCTCCAATTTTTGAATGTTACATTGTCAGTTCTTAAATATTGCATTCTCACATTTGCATGTCAGAATATTGAGCTATCCAGTATTTCAGTTATTTTGTGTCATATACATTTCCAGTTGGGAGTAGGCTTAGCACCAAGTTGCACTAGGGTTCAGCATAACCACATGGTCCCAAAACTAAGTGCCCCCATAAAAGTATAAGTCCCGTTTGTTGGGCATCAGATTTAGTGATCACGCTAGTCATGCCTTTATACCCTTGGAAAGGTATATAGGGTCCTCTAGATAGGGCGCATACCTCGGACTCCACGTTTAGCTCACGTGGTTTTATGTCGGTTAATAGTAACTCCCATAATCAGACTCTAGTGCATTTGACCAGGTTTCCAGTTTATACTTCAGCATTCAATTTTAGCATGTTATGTTCATTATTAGTACTTAGTCATTGCATTTAGCTTAGTTTTCAGTTGTATTCAACATTTATCTTCTATTCATATCATATTATTGTTCCACTATATTTTGTTCAGTTATTATCTATATCCTGCATGCTCAGTACATTCCAAGTACTGACGCATACTCTGCGCTACATCCTTTCATAATGTAGGTTCAGGTACTCAGCATTCATACCGCACTTAGATCGATTCTCGATTAGCATTCAGCAACTTCTGTGGTGAGTCATTTTATTCCGATGACAATAGACATGCTTTCATTTTAGTCTTTACATTTCAATTTCAGTTTTGTTAGAGTTAGATGGGAAGCATGTCCCAGCAACTCTAGTCAGTTAGAGGCTTTTTAGACATAGTACTAGAATCAACTTAACTTGTTAAGTTTATCTTTCAGTATTGTTAAATTCTTAGTATGTTTTAATACTTCAGACTAGTTGGGTATTCCCCACTTTCAGTTATCAATTGATTTAGCTTCCGCATTAGTTCATGTTTTAATTTAGATATCTTTCGGTATCCTTATGATATGCCAGCTTCATGGTTAGCTTAGGGTCACTTGTGATCCTAGGTCCCATGTTACGTCAATGGAGTAGCCCCGAAGATTCAACTATTTTTGAGTGAACACATACTGGGTAGTGTAACACATGTTGAGAAAGAAAGGAAAGAGCTAGAAAAAGATGTTCACTGGCTTGCTCGCTTAGGAATTTGCCTTACAGACATATTAGATAGTGAGATGATAATTAATAATGGATTAGAATCTTCATTGGTAGCAGAAGTTAAGGAAAAATAGGACAGTGATCCTATATGACTTCAGTTGAAAGGTGCAGTTCATCAGCAGAAAGTTGAGGTTTTCTCCCAAGGGGGAGATGGTGTGCTTCATTACTAGGGTCCCTTATGTGTTCCTAATGTGGGTGAGTTGAGGCAACATATCCTTACAGAAGCCTATAACTCCAGGTATTCCATTCATCCAGGTGCCACTAAGATGTACCGTGATTTATGGGAAGTCTTTTGGTGGAACGACATGAAGAGGGACATAGCATATTTTTGTGGCTAAGTGTTCTAACTGTTAACAGGCTAAGGAACAACATCAGAAACCAGGAGTTATGACTCAGGATATTAACATTCCTACATGGAAGTGGGAAGTGATAAATATGGACTTCATTACGGGTTTACCTCATATCCGCAGATAGTATGACTCCATTTGGGTGATAGTAGACAGAGTCACTAAGTCCGCTCACATTTTGGCTATCAAGACTACATATTCAGCGGAGGACTATGCCAAACTCTACATCAATGAGATAGTCAAGTTTCATGGTGTTCTTTTGTCTATTATCTCAGATAGAGGCCCTCAGTTTACCTCTCATTTCAAGAAATCATTTCAGAAAGGTCTTGGCACTTAGGTAAATCTCAATATAACATTTCATCCACAGACGGATGGTCAGGTAGAACGTACCATTCAGACCGTAGAGGACATGTTGAGAGCTTGCGTGATTGATTTCATGGGCAGTTGGGATGATCACCTACCTCTCATAGAGTTCACCTATAATAATAGATTTCATTCCAGTAGTATTCAGATGGCCCGGTATGAGGCACTATATGGGCATAGATGCAGGTCCCTGATTGGTTGGTTTGAAGTAAGTGAAGCAGCCTTGATAGGGCCAGATTCGGTTCATGAAGCTATGGAAAAATTTCAGCTCATCAGAGATAGACTAAAGACAACCCAGAGTCGCTAGAAGTCCTTTGCATATGTGAGGAGAAGGGACTTAGAGTTTGAAATCGATGATTGGGTTTTCTTGAACGTGTCACCTAAAAGGGGGTGATGAGATTTGGAAAGAAATGGAAGCTCAGTCATAGATATGTAGGTCCTTACAGAATCATGACAAAGGTTGGTAATGTGGCTTATGAGTTAGAGTTGCCAGTAGAACTAGCAGCGGTTCATCCAGTCTTTCACATTTCATTGTTGAAGAAGTGTGTGGGTGATCTAGCCTCGATAGTACCATTAGAGAGTGTGGTTGTGAAGGATAGTCTCACTTATGAAGAGGGGCCAGTTGAGATCCTTAACCGTTAGGTTCATAGGTTGAGAAATAAAGAAGTTGCTTCATTGAAAGTTTTGTGGAGGAGTTAGTACGTAGATGGTTACTTGGGAATTAGAAGCAGTCATGAAGGCCAAGTATCCCCACCTCTTTCCATCCGACTCCATTGCAGCTTTAGGTAATAGTTTCTCTCCAGTCTCTCGATTTATTCTTGCTTAAATTCAGTCTCAGTATCTTATTCCTTCAGTTGTTCTTACATTTCAGCATATTTGCATGTTCTTAGAACTCAGTTCAGTTAGATACCAATTTTTAGTACATAGTGGTAGGGATTGTAGCTCTTTCCCTCCATACTCAGCTAGTTAAGCCTTCATTCGAGAATGAATGTTACCAAGGGGGAGATAATGTAACACCCCAGATTCGAGAAAGACCAAAGTGCAGATTTTCAGAACTTGCAGGTGCCACCGACGAAGGCCGAACCATGGCCCATGGCTTGGACCACGGACCGTTGGTAGGGTCTGTGGGTTGGCCATCCAGAATTCCTAGAAACATCATGACCCACGGCCGGACCTACGGACCGTAGATGGGACCACGGTCCGTTGTCCAGGGTCTGTGGATCGTGACTTTCAGAACCTAGTCCCAAACGCCAAATGACACCCTGCTAGGACGGACCCGTCGGTCAGTCCACGGTCGGTCGGTCAGGTCCATCGATGGACTCGCTAGCTTTTAAGTTAGGTTTATTTTGGTCTTTTCCCCTATGTATTGGGCATTTAAACTACGTTGTTTTACTTAGTTTAAGCCTAATAACATAGTCACAACATAACCAAAATCGCTATTCACCAAAATTCATTGAAATTAGAGCCAAAAAGGAGAGAAAAGTCTACAACCCTCTCAAGAACACGCAACATGTTTGCTTCAAGTTCCAGCCCCAAAATTAAAGGATTTCTCCGTAGATTTCATCGCTAGGTTTGTGGGATTTCACTAGTGGGTTCCTTTCGTCCACTAGGTCCCTAGAACTCAGTCAGATTCTTGATTCTCTATATCTTGTTTAGTCCTAGGGTTTCTAAAATTATGGATAATTGTTGTTACTACGTGCCCCCGTAGGAGTATAAGTCCCCTCTATAGGGCATCAAATTTAGTGATCACGCCAGTCATGCATTTATACCCCTGGCAAGGTATATTGGGTCATCTCAATAGGGCGTATACATAGGACTCTGCGTGTAGCTCACGTGGTTTTATGCCAGTTAATAGTAGCTCCCACTGTCAGACTTTAATGCATTTGACTAGGTTTTCAGTTTATACTTCAGTATTCAGTGTCAGCATGTTATGTTCATGATTAGTAATTGGTGATTGCATTTAGCTCACTCTTTAGTTGTATTCAACATTTATCTTTTATTCAAATTATATTATTGCTCAGTGATATTTTTTTCCAGCTATTATCTATATCATGCATGCTTAGTACATTCCAAGTACTGACGCATACTCTGCGCTACATTTTTTCATGATGTAAGTTCAGGTACTCAGCATTCAGACCACGCTTAGATCGATTCTCGCTCAGCATTTAGCAACTTTAGTGGTGAGTCCTCATATTCTGATGACAATAGACATGATTTTATTTTAGTCTTTACATTTCAATTTCAGTTTTGTTAGAGTTAGCTGGGGAGCATGTCCCAGCAACTCTAGTTAGTTAGAGGCTTTTCAAACATAGTACTAGAATCAACTTGACTTGTTAAGTTTATCTTTCAGTATTGTTAAACTCTTAGTATGTTTTTATACTTCAGACTAGTTGGGTATTCCCCACTTTCAATTTTCAATTGATTTAGCTTCCGCATTAGTTCTTGTTTTCATTTAGATATCTTTCAGTATGCTTATGATATGCCAGGTTCAGGGTTAGCTTGGGGTCACTTGTGATCCTAGGTCCCATGTTACATCAAGGGGGTAGCCTCGGGGCGTGACAAGGATTGTTTTCATGACCTATACTCATGAACTTTAGAGAGATTCACATCTATACGCAATTCCCAGAATAAGGGGCAAATCTTTAGCTCATTAATCTTTTACCCTAAATATTTTCACTGATTCTTTTTAGTAGTTGAGTGATGCTAAAATGAGAAGGTTAGTGTTCTTATCGTGATAGTGATGGTGTGATAATTCCATATAAGGTTATAAATGTGGAGGAAGAAGAGGATGTGGTTTTACTATGAGTACTAGTTAAATGAGAGCCCTTAGTTGGTTTCGAGTAGTAATGCGGGAAATTCTAGTTGGTATGGTAGAGATGATAAGAGAATGAGAACTTCTTAAGAAGTTGGTTAGTAGGAGTCCATGGAGTTGTTACAGTACTAAGCTTGAATGTGGTGTTATTAAACATTTAGTGGTTCTTGATATGAGCCCAAGGTTGGTTGAAAGTGGTGGTAAGGAGTAAAATTATTAGGATGAGATTTAAAATAGAGGTATAGAACCTGAACCTTAGGATTTTGGGTTAAACTTGAATATAGTAGGAGTGTACCATTAGAATTAGAACTTGGCAAGAGAGGTCATGTACCCTTGTGAGAGCTATGAGTTGCACCCAATGAGGTATGGTAATAAGGAAAGAAGAGCATAGTCGAGGAGTGTTGCTAAGCTTAATAACTAGCAATCACATTACCCAAGGCATAATATTCCTATTCTTACTTCATGCCCAAACTTCCTTTGTTTCAGATAAAATAACTTCAGAGAGAGCGTGACTTTGTTCAAAACAACATCGTTCTTGAAAGTCCCAACTCTTGGTATGAATCAATTCAGCCTGTGTTAGTAGACGAGTTCATGAGTTAGATGAGATGATAAGAGTAACCCTATTCCATTCCCAGTCATTTCGTTATTCGAGGACGAATGATCCCAAGGGAAAGATATTGTAACACCCCAAATTTTTTTGAGCTAAGACTCGAACCATTCTTCATTTGTGAATAAGATTTTACTAAGAAATTTTAAATTTTCTTAGGTGTTAAGGTCACTAGATGTACCACATTGAGTTCCAAAAAGAACTAAAAAGAAATTCATTCAAGTCATCCATAAGTTCTTTTATGTTTTGGGTCAAATTCAAAGGATCATAACTTTCAGCTCCGAATAAGTTAGGTAGCCTATAAGATATTAAATCTAAGGTCGTTGAGTCCTCTTTCCAACGCCGTTGAGTTTGCTAAATTTCGAGTTCAGACGAGGGAGACATGTCTGTTTGAGTGCACCCTGACTAGTTAAGGCAATTCATCCATTTTAAGGAGGGGTATTTTGGTCCTTTCCTTACCCCCACTAGCCCAGATCATTTTTATTAATATTTTAGGGGTCTAAACTGATTGGAATCATTTTTATTCATTCCTAAACACGCTTAGGGTTTTTGAGAAGAGTTCAAGAGGAGAAGAAGAGAACGTTCAAGATTCTTGCGAGCTTGAGAATTTTCACCAAGAATTGGACTTTTTTGAGGTATGTAAGCTTTCATAGTGATGGGTTCGTTCACCCTCATGCTTATCATGAGTTTCTTTATCAAATTCGTCCATGAAATCTGCGTATTGAAGTTCTTGATGAGTTTTCTTGAAGTTTTGTTCTTCAATCTTTATTATTGGAGTTTGATGAGTTCTTGAGGCAAGGGTTTTCTATTTGAGGGTCGTTCTTGAGGAGATTTGAGTAGATTTTTGTTTACTTATGTTGGGTATACGAATTTAAGAGAGTATGGAAGAAATCAATCGATTCTAGGTGAATTAGGGCAAAAAATCGAGTTGAAAAATTCATCAAAATTTTCTGGGTTTGGGCAGGGGTGACGCGCCCCCATAGCACCAGAGGGGCTGGGGCGAGGCGACCCCATAGCGCCAAAAGGCTGGGGTGATACGCCCCTATGGCGTCAGGGGGGTTGGGGAAATATGTTTGCAGTGCGCCAGAAAGGGGTTGAAGGTGATTGGGGATGGCGCCCTGCGCCAGGAATGCGCCAGGGTCGCCTGCCTCCATTCTTCTTCTATTTTTTCTTCTGTCTAAGTTATTTTAAACCATATAGTTTCACTCTTCCTAATTATAACTATCTAACACTACATTAATCATTAAGAGATCATATATATCCTAATCATAGTTCTTGAATTCATAATTCAAATTCAAGGTAGAGTTAAGAGTAAAGTTCGAGAAATTCCTTTGAGTCTTTTTGAGAAGTCTTCTACAATTATTTATAACTTGTTTCAAGACTTGAGTAAATGAGTATGAGGATGAGAAGAGTTGTATTCACGAGTCTATATTGTAATTAAGATCTTTGAGTATAAATTCCGAATGAACTCCATAAATTAAGTATCCTTGAGAGGAGAAATATCGTTGAGTTATGAGTTTCGAGTTCTTGATTCCTTGAGTTCTTGAGTCTTGAGTTTTGAGTTTTCTTATTGCTATTAAGATCCCTGAGTTGAGTCATTCATGTCCATAATTCCACATGAACCCTATGATTTGAGTTATAAATTTTGAAAAACTTTTTTAAAGCCAACACTTGACTTCTTAAACTGAGTTTTGAGAAAGGAAAGATGAGTTTTGAGAAAAGAGATTCTAAAACATGATTAGTATGGCAATCGAGTATGCCATCACTATATGAGAAGTATGGTATAAAGATATACCATCAATGTTTATGCAGTATGCCTTCCCGAGTCATCAATGATCATATTAAAATATGATTTTGATATGTTTTTGAGAAAGAGTTTTCAAATATGAATTGAGTAAGACTATAAGGGGACTATGTTGTAACACCTCAGTCTTTGAAAGAACTAAAAATAGAAAGAACTAAATTGGAAATAGCAAAATCTGAAATTTTGCAAGTTATGCATGAGTAAGGAGTTTTGGATCAACTTCAAATGATCATAACTTTCAGTACATGATGAGTTAGGTAGCCCATAAATTATCAAATGAAACGTCTTTTAATTCTCTTTCCAATGCCACTGAGTTTGCTAATTTTTGAGGTCGTATGAGGGAGATATGCCTGTTTGAAGTCAAGCTTCCATTTAAGGAAAGTTACTTGAAAATATGAGGGGTATTTTGGTCTTTTCCTTACCCTTTCAGATTTAAGCATTTTTAGTAAATAATTTGGGGTATAAACTAATTTGGTTCAGTTTTCCCAAATCAAATTACGCTTAGGGTTTTGAGAGGAGTTCAAGATGAGGAGAAAAGAAGAAAATTTCAAGGTGTTCGTCAAGATTCTTGAGTTTTGTTGTGGATTTCACCAAGGGTGTGATCCCTAAGAGGTATGCGAGTTCTCATAGTGTTTGGTTTGTTCACCCACACACCAATCATGTTATTTTTAGCGTAATTTCATTCTTGAAAGTTGAAGGATTTGAGTTCTTGATGATTTTTCATGAAGTTCATTCGTAATCTTGATTGTTAAGGTTTTGATGAGTTCTTGATATAAGAGTTAGAGATTTGAGGTTGTTTTTTAGTAGATTCTCGTATACTTGTATTGGGTTGTTGAATCTATGGAAAAGGGTAAAAATTGCCCCTGAACTATGTGAAATAGATCACTTATACCCTTCGTTATATTTTGGGATAAAAAATGTCCCTGCTGTTATCCTAAGAGACCACAAATACCCTCAAGAGTTAACACCCCAAATTTTTATTGATGTGGCAAGCCACGTGGGACTAATCCTTCCACCTAAGCGTTGCCAACTAGGATTCACTACAATAGAACTAGACCTTAAGCGGCGACAACAGTCGCCACAAAAGCCCAGAAAATCGTCACTAAAACTTTTTAACATTAAATTCTAATTTTGTGTTTTTGTCTTCATTGTTTTTAAAAAACCAAAAATGATATCGATTAAGTAAGAGTTTGAAAACACTGTATGTTTTATTTTTATGTTATATGTAAATGTATAAAATGTACAATGATGCATTATATAGTAAGAGATTTGAATCGAGAAGTAATTTTGATGATGTTTCGTAATAATATTGGATGTTTTTAATATTGATATTACAAGTTATTTATTTTAGAAAATTAGGTTGCAATCGAAAATTAATTATCATATTTTTTTGTTGAAAAAATAGGTTTTACTAGCGAATGGTTGTTGGAGCCTTAGTCGCCACTAAAAATCACTCATAGCCTTTAGTGGCAATATTTTGGGATTTTGTGGCGACTTTGTCGCCACTAAAGGTCAAGTTCTTTTGTAGTGAATCTTAGTTGGCAATGCTTAGGTGGAGGGATTAGTCCCATGTGGCTTGCCACATCACTAAAATTTTTGGGTGTTAACTCTTGAGGGTATTTGTGGTCTCCTGGGATAATGACGGGGGTATTTTTGATCCCAAAATGTAATAGAGGGTATCAGTGGTCTATTTCGCATAGTTCAGGGGCAATTTTGACCCTTTTTCCGTTGAATCTAAGGAGAATTTGAGAAAATAAATTGATTCTAGTCAAATTAAGGTCAGAAAATGAGTAGAAAAATTTGTCGGAATTGACTGGGGTAGGGGTGGCGCGGCGCGCCCCAGATGCGCCAGCAAGTCTGGCGTGATGCTCCAGCAGTGCGCCAAAATGGAGTCTCTGAAGCTTAGGGGAGCCAGCAGTGCGCCAGGGTCGCTTGCCCCCACCCTTTTTTCGTCGTTTTACCCGTCTAAGTTCTCCTAAAGTGTACTTTAACTTCCTATTGATTCTAACTACTCTAAACTACTTCTAAACATCTAGAAATCATTCACAACGTGAATCATAACCTTGAATTCATAATTCAAATTCAAGGTAGAGCTAAGAATGAAGTCTTGAGAGTTTTTCGAGTCATTTTAAGAGTCTTTTACAAACCTTTTAATCTTGTTTTACGACTTGAGCATTTGAGTTTTAGGAAGAGTAGAGTTGAGTTCATTTTCTTTAAAATGGTATATGGGAACTAAGTATTCCCCAGAGAAATGTTTTTACATTTAAGAAATGAGGAAACACCAATTTTCAAAAGGAGTTCATGAGTACTATCTCTTTTTAGAGAAAACCTTTCGAGTAATAATATCAATGTTAAGGAAGAGGATTTTTTTTTAAAAAAAAAAACATAATGAGCTAAGTATAATTTGGGAGTAGTATTGAGCACCGATATGGGGGAGAGTTCTAACAACTCACAGCCCCCATAAACCATGTAGCCAACATGGATAGAAAATGGTCATACTTTTTAGATGATTCCTTTATTGGATTTTAGCATAGACTAGTGGATCCACTTAGTTAAGGAGTTCTATACCCCGGCAAAGTATAGGACAGTTCTGGCAGTGTGTACTAGACGTTGTATCATCACATAGTTCATAGTGATGGTTGTCGGTTAGGGAATCTCCCAAACATATTTTACTTTGTAATTTTGCATACAAACAGAGTTTATATTGTATTTTTAATACATTTAGTTGTTATCTACATGTTTTAAAGTTTTTATTTATACTGCATTATTTCTATTACTTTAAATTGAAATGAATTGAGTTGAGTTGAGAAGAGGTAAGTGTTTCTTCAGTTCCAGTTCAAGCATATGTCTTATTTTAGATTTTCCCTCACATGCTCGTACATTCCATGTATTGACGCCATTTGGCCTGCGTCTTTTATGATGCAGATATAGGTAATCAGGATCAACATCCAGCGCTTCGTTGATCCAGTTTAGTTCCAGAGTTATTGGTGAACCTCTTTTCTTCCGGAGGATCCCTTATTTACTTTCAATCATTTTGTTTTGTCATTTGGATGTCTTGGGTCTTGTCCTGACGTCCATCTCAGTTAGTAGAGGCTTCATAGATAGTTAGACAATATTAGTTCATGAGTGTTGTTCATTTCAGATGTTATGTTATAGACTTGAGTTGTCGTTTTGGCCAGTGAATGTTTCTTTAAATATTTTGATTTAGCTATCTGGAGCTAAAGCCTTACTTTTAAAGTTCTCTTATTGTTGAGTAAGTCTTTCGCTAAGAGTTATGCCAGGCCAAGGGTTCGCTTGAGGCCAACAATGGTTCTCGTGTGCCGGCCACCTCCAGGGTGTAGGCTCGGGGAGTGACATATGTATTCCCAGAGGTATCAATTTTCACATTGATAAAAGAGAATCTGAGATTTCTAATTGAGTTATGAGTTTAAAAGATATTTCAAGAGCAGCTACCTCTTTTAAGAGGGTAGTTTGAAAAATTATCTCAAACTAATGAAGAGTTATGTTTTTAAACACATGAGCATGATTATATATTATTGGGAGTAGTATTGAACACCGATATGGGGATGAGTTCAGACAACTCAAAGTTCTCATAAACCATGTATGCCAATATGGGTAAAGGGTCATACTTTTTAGATGATTCCTTATTACTTTTTAAGCATAGCTTAGTGGATCCACTTAGTTGAGGATGCCTTATACTCCAGCAAGGTATAGGACAGTTCTGGCAGCGTGGGCGAGACGATCTATCATCACATAGCTCATAGTGATGTTTATCGGTTAGAGAATCTCCCAAATAAGAGTTATATTGTATTCTTACAAACAATTGAGTTATTATTGTATTCTTACATACAAATGAGTTATTATTGTATTTTTAGATACAATTGAGCTATTATCTATTGTTTTTAAAAAGTTTTCCATATATTGCATCTTTTATTGTTGTTTTATCCTTGAGTTGAGTTGAATATCCTTGAGTTGAGCTGAGTATCCTTGAGTTGAGTTGAGTATCCTTGTGTTGAGTTGAGTATCCTTGAGTTGAGTTGACTATCCTTGAGTTAAGTTGAGTATCTTTGAGTTCAGTATTCTTGAGTTGAGTCGAGTTGAGTGAGATGAGATGAGGTAAGTATGTTTCCTTTTTATGAGTTCAAGATTTTGTTTGTTCTTTAAAATTACCCTTACATGCTCGTACATTCAATGTACTGACGTCATTTCGCCTGCATCGTTTCATGATGCAGATACATGTATTTAGGATCGTCAACAAGCGTTTCGTTGAGGTCATGTGATATTCCAGTCAGCTTCGGTGAGCCTTCTTATATTCTTGAGAACCTCACATTTACCTTACAATTAGTAGTTTGGAGATGTTGTGGGTTTTGTCTCGATATCCTTTTGTGATAGTAGAGGCTTCATAGATAGACAGAGTTGAGAAGTTTTTTTGTATTTACTTTCTTTTGAGTATTGTTTAGAATTCTTACAGTTGAGTATTTGAGTTCAATGAATTTAATTCAGTTTTAAGCTTATATATGCTTGAGTTAATCTTTCGCTTGTAGTCAGCCATGATGAGGGTTCGCTTGTGGACCAACAATGGTTCTCGAGTGCCGGCCACGTCCAGGATGTAGACTCGGATCGTGACAGCATGTGAGGTGTAATCTGAAACCACACTGGATAATGGTTATGGGCTTCAGCAAAAACAGGCCCACCCAAGTTTAACTCATGGCACTTCACTACAAAAAAATGTTCAATTTACGGTGGTTAATTTGTGGGAGTTTTTAGAAACTCCATTTAATACATTTTGTAGCGTTTTATTCTAACTGCCACAATATAAATCATTTTGTGGTTGTTTTATTAAGGAGATAGAAAATCACCACATGTAAGTATAGTTTGTGGCGATTATCAACCCCCAAAAATTTATTAAATTTTTTACTTTTAAAAATTATATTTATATATTCAAAATATATGATATATAACAATTAACGTCGAAACTTAATTTCATTATATACACATCTTTTGTTTCTTCATTTCAATCGGATTGTAATTTTTGATCCTCTATTTTTTTTAATCTATTAAGATAGACTTGAATATTTTTTCTACTTTTGTATAACCAATTTCACTTCAACGTTTTATCTTATATGGTAATACTTTAATTTGATTAGATATTTTATATAGTCATATTCATAAATTTTTATTTATGCTTGCATTTTAACTTAATTTAAGCTTTTTGTAATAATAATAGACTTTTTAAGATAAAATATTTTATTTAATAATTACTAACTAATAAACATTAAAAACAAACTTGTTCTGCGCATCAAAAAGAAAATTTTAATATCTTCTCTCCAAATCATTAAAACTAACCTTAAAAACAAAAATTCCCCCCTAATTTCCTAAAATCTCTCAAACCAACCAAATAACCACCCCCTTTCCCACCCCTTCCCACGTAACACTCACACACAAAAAATTCATTATCTTTTTTCTCTTTAACCCATTACTTTTCCGTCACCCTCTTCCTTTTCCCTTTGCCTCTTAATTTGTTTTACCTCATTTTTCAGGTAATTTTTGTGAGTGTGAATTTTGATTTTTTTGCTAATTAGTTTTTTCTCTTATAGGTTTTGCAGAATAGAATAGATGGTAACTAATTATTTAAATATAAAGATTAGTCATTGTTATGTGAGTTTGATGATCCATATTAGAATTTTAAATTTGTGCTATTATTTTTAGTATTATTTAATTTGTAGATATTTTGTATTTTATAAGTTGTTTAATCTAATGCATCAATGTCTTTACTTATTTCAGGATTTGTTTAAATTTGCACCACATCATAAAGTCATTTATTGCCGACCTTCAGTTGAATTTTGGTAAGCCTCAATTTTATTTTTGTTTAATTAAAGATTATGTAATAATTTTATTCTTGATTGGATTTGACTATTGCAAATTAAAGGACAATTTTACATATTAGATTATGAGCAATATAAGTATAACTTAAAAAGTATGTTTTTTTTCCCATTCAAAACGGTAAATTATTTTATTTATAATTGTTTCTTTACTAAATAGGGGGAAAAAAAGAGGAAGTGAGAAATACTTGAACTAATATATTAAATAAGATGAGTATCATTTTATGGTTTTAAAAAATATAAACCTAACATTTGTTTACGTAGAAATGATCGTGAAATCGTTATTATTCATATTAGTGTGTATGAGAGAACTTCAAAATAAATTTCTCTCATCCATAATTTCATATTTTTTTGTGAAATCAAAACTTTACATGAATTATTTTAAGGCTTAATGTAAATCAAATTTCACATTTATTATTAAAATAATAATTATTTCGTAAGACTCCACAATGCAAATTATATAAACATTGATCTTATATTACACAAATTCTAAATTCACAAAAATAAAATTTAAAAATATTGAGATCATATAGTGAAGGTTCAAAATTGTCACATATTGATTCTAGAAAACCTCCACAAATTTAAAAGTCATTTTGTGGGGGGGTCGTGGAGGTTTACTAAAACCGCTGCAAATATGCTCGTGGCAAGAGTAATTGTAGCGTTTTTAAAAACCGCCGCAATTTAATTTGTAGAAACCCTAAACTGCCATAAATTGACAAAATAACCCCATAAATTGAGCAGTTTTTGTAGTGCTTCTCCATGGCCTAAAACTGGCCAGACAAAAAGGGTTAACACTATTGGAATTAAATATTGACTCCATGACAATTATCTCAATACTCCTTAATGGACATTTATTCTAAACTAACATCCTCTTTGAATGCAGTTTGTTGATGGACCAGCTAGGAATCTCAATCCCAACACGTGTACAAGGAGCAGAACAAAGTAATGGATTCGCTAGCTAAAGGAGGCGCGAGGACGTGAAGCAGTGGAGATCTTGGTTTATGGAATGTTCCGCTGGTGTTTGCTAAGGAAGCTTTGCAAGCAAACATCGATGAAACTTTTTTTACTATGATCATTCATGTTTGTAACACTGATTCTCAAAGTCATACCTTGACACAACATTCGACTACGAGGAATGCCCCATCCAGTAATGTACTAAATTATGTTTAAACTCTGTTTAATCGTATTTATGCAATCCATATTATAACCAAAACAAGAATAGAAAAGTTATTTGTCCCCATTTTTATTATTTTACGCGGCGCCTATATGATATACCTACATAAATATATATTTATTCCACTTAAAATTTCTTCCTAAGTAAACTATTTTATCCACCCATTTAATCCATAAAAATATTATTTCCCAATCTTTATTTATGGTACAGCTAGAAGTTTCTTGAATGTGTGAGAAATTAATGTAACCAACAAACATTGAATGAACAACTATTTAAAGATTATTGAAATGTCTCTGTCCTCTCAAATTATTTATCAACTTAGAATGTAAAATAAAATAAATTCATTTGTTTTTCTATTTTTCTTAATTAATAATTATTTTTAAAGTCTATATTAATGTCTCAATAAAATAAATATTTAATGAAAAAGCATGATTTTGATATTTTCTTAATATGGTGATATTGTTCCAATTGCCATTAACTATTCACCCAGTTCACTTTTATTTGTTTAGTTTGGACTTGCAAATTAATCAATAAATAACAATTAATATGAATATTTTATCATAATATTTATATTATTTAATATTTAATTTTAGGTCTTAAAAAGTTATTTGAAAACTAAATAATTAATATTGCGGAAAAGATATGAAATAATAAATGTTTTTATTTTATATTTGAAAAATGATAAATAAAAATAAACGGAGAAAAGATAAAGATACTTAAGGACAAACCATCTATGGTCCCATTTCTGTCCACACGTATTAAATTTCTGTAGATTTTAGAAAGAATCAATAATTTAACATGAAAATGAATGTTGTTTCTAAATTCTAATCAAATTTATTGCAAAATTTAAATGAAATTTTCCAGAGAACTGAATATTGTATTTAATGAGATAATTTGTAGTCATATAAATATTTATGATATATTTTAAATTATAAATTTCTAATATTTATATTTCTCTTTTAAATTTTGTATTTAATCATATTACATCATATAAATTGAAACAGAAAACATATATTTTCTTATTAAAAAATAATAATTCACTCTCACCAAA
This sequence comes from Solanum acaule, assembly GCA_036250505.1. Taxonomy (NCBI): domain Eukaryota; kingdom Viridiplantae; phylum Streptophyta; class Magnoliopsida; order Solanales; family Solanaceae; genus Solanum; species Solanum acaule. The sequence continues at coordinate 1,463 of JAJOOR010007001.1, read as the reverse complement.
AAGGACAGACTAAGACCACCTAGGAATGAATGCTGATGGTAACAATTTTTTTCAATTTAGAAGTTGAGCTTATTTTGTGGGCAATAAATGGTTTTTGGTTGCTCTTCTTTATTGAGTTTGGTGATATGTATTAATGAGTAGTTCTTTCTCTTTATTTTTTTCTTTTAATTTATATATTTATTAATGTTTGATTAATTTGGGTTCACAACAGAAAGTTTTACATGGGAGAAATAAAATTCTCAAAATAAAGATGACTTTATATTCGGTAGGACTCAAACTTAAAGTTTTCTTATTAAGAATAAATGAATATTTACTACTCATTCTCCTTTTTTTTTTTTTTGGTTTTTCATCCGGTGTTTGGTATCCACATTACAATCTCACTAAGAACAAGTTTCGATTGACTTAAAAGTTGGTCAAACTTACTTCTAAGTCATTTTTAGCTTTTGAAAATATTTGACAAAGTTAAAAATAACTTAAAATAAGTTTAAAATGACTTCAAAAAAAAGTTAAAAGTAGGTACTACCCTACTTTTTCATTTTTTAACTTAAAAGTTACTAAAGTTTGACTTTTTAATTTTTTATTTTTTTTAAGATAAGCCAAACGGGCTCTAAATCTAGATTTGCGCCGAAAAGTCTCACTTTGAAGGGTAAAATGTTTCTTAACAAAGACAACTCCGTATCCAACAAGACTTGAACTCAAAACCTTTGATTAAAAATAAATAAATACTTATCACTCTACGACAATTCTCGTTGTTCATTGTTGCTCCTTTCACCAACCTCATTCTTTTCTCCAAATCTTGATAATACATTTGTTTACACCGTAACTAATGAAGAACCAATAGTAGCTCATGGTCTTTTGATTTGTGGAAAAGAAAAGTTACAAATATGTCTTAGCTCAAACAAGTTGATCAGTTATTATATTTGTTCCATCTTAGTTATCATTATATTAAAAATAATTATCCTATATTAGTTGTCCACCTTACTAAATCAAGAAAGCATGGATCAAATATTTTCTATATTATCCTTGCAATTACTTCTTTTTTGGAAGTGTTCACATTTGTTTGTAAAATTTTCAAGAAGTCTTTTAAAAGGTAAACTAGTAAAAATTATCTTCTTATTTACAATTTCTTAAACACCGTGCAATATGAAAAGTGATCAACTAATATAAAACGGAAGGAATATATAAATTTTCAATGATCATATAGTAGCATTTAAGTTCAACTTATATCATTACACTACAATAAATAAAGATTTTTTGATAATTATTTAACAACAATAATATAATTGTCACGCCCCAAACTCAAAGGGCGCAACTGACTCCTAAAGCCAAAACTCAGTCCCGAGCCGACCCTGCTGAACCATTTGCTATTAGCGCATGGCAGTCACATGCAATTAAGAAAACAAACAAGTATATCTCGGCTTAAAACTAAGCCCTCGGCCGGCAAGGCCCCTGTCAACAGATCT